>JAAAKG020196960.1:0-49709 GCA_010014905.2 Druon quercuslanigerum
AATACTTTATTTGAAGATTATTTAATTATTTTCAACATTAAAAACAGAATTATGTATGTTCCTCTAAAAAATGGAGTAATTATTTATTAAAATTTAACCACTTTTGAAACTAATATTAAAATAATTATTTTTCATACGTTCTAACCCTCTTTCATAAAAAATAATTTTTTTCTTTCATAAGAAACGACTGATGAAATTATATTACATATTATTTATATTTGCAATATATTAAAAAACTCAAATGCCTATCTAGAGTTCTAAAGTATTAAAATTTTGTTCAAAGACCACTTGTAAAAAAACAGTAAGTTTTTAAAGATTTCTTAGGTAAAATTTGTATAATAACCCCTGAATGTTCTGCCTAACCGTGTACTCAACTGTCAAATTTTGACATTGACTTTTTTGAATAGATTCGATTTTCTCAGCCTATCAGATATGAGGATAAAGAGCAAGGGTAGAACGATGTTTGATGTAGTGGGGGAGCTCAACGAGAATAACAGTCCCAGCCTCTCGCGATAAGTGGGAGGCTACTGTATTTTTAAAAGAAAAGAAAAATTACTTCCTTTTTTTTAAATCTCCTTTTTCAATGAAAAATGCAGTTTTCTGTCTAAAATCAGGGTGGTGATTTGACTGGTAGTCTTTTTTCTTTTAGAAAATTAATCTTTCTGGTCGAAAATTCATCTTTTTGTCGAACAATTCAACTTCCAGTTGAATATTCATCATTTTACTTGAAAATTCGCCAGTTTAGTTAAAAATTAATTTCTTCAGCTGAAAATGTATCTGTTTTAGTTTTGATTGATTATCTGTCTTTTTCTCTAGTTCAAAATTTAACTATTTCGGTGAAAATCCACGTATTTTGTTTAAAAAATCGATTTTTTGGGAGGGTAGAAAATAATGTTTTTCTTTGAAATTTAATCTTCTTGTTTAAAAGTTTATTTTTTCTTTTAAAAATTAATAAAGTCATTCAGTTAAATATTTATCATTTTACTTGCAAAATAATCTTTTAGGTTGGAAATAAAATTACTTGATTGAAAGGTAAACTTTTTTGTTAAAAATTAATTTTTCTCTTGAAGATTCATCATTTTAATTAAAAATTCATCTCTTGAGTTGAATATTTAGTTCTTGATTAAAAATGAAATTATTTAATTTTTGGTCAAGCATAATATTTTTTATTTGAAAATTAGTGTTTTTTTGTAGGAATTAATCTTCTTGATTGCAAATTAATCTTTTTAGCCAAATTTCATTTAATCTAGTTGGAGATTCATCATTTTAACTGAAAATTCATCACTGTTTGAAAATGTCAGTATTTTCAGTGGTTTTAGTTGAAAATTCATCTGTTTGGTTCAACATTAATTTTAAAAAAATGAAAAGTCTAATTATTCAAATTTTTGTTTGAAAATTTATCTTTTTCAGTAAAAATTAATTTGTGTTTGTTGAAAATCCAACTGTTTCAGTTAAAGATTCATTGTTTTAGTCGAGAACTCATCTTTTTTGTTTAAAATTCAATTATTACAGTTTAAGATATATCATTTTAGTTGAAAATTTACCAGTTTGGTTAAAAATTGAACTACTTTGGCAGAAATCCGTTTTTTGTTCGTTAACAATTTATTTTTTCAATTAAAAGTTTAAATATTCCATTTTCTATCAAAAATTGATATTTTTTAGTATAAAATGTAAGTATTAGTTTAAAAAATTATTTATTTTGCAATTGTTTACTCTGTTATGTTAATTGATGTCTAGAATGAACTTCATGAATTAAAAAAGATGTTTTTGATTTGCGGCAAATATTAATTTGTTACATTTGGTTGACCGAGAAAATTAAAAAACTAAACCGGGAAATGACCGGGAATTAGAAATCGTCTGCCGAATCGCCACCCTAAAAATTAAACTGCTTAACCACTTTGATTGTTGCCCGTTATACCATACAAGCAATAATCTTCACAATAATGAACATTGAAAAATGTTTATTATATTATATTTTATTGAAAATCTAAGAGAGCATTATTAATTTTACATCAGTTTTGGTATATCTATATTGTGTTAAAATTCCCATTTCTATACATTGGTTTTGGATAAATCACAAAAAGACATTTATAAATTGTTTAGAAGCAAGAATGTGGTTGGAAAAAAATGGGAATTTGAATTTCCCTGATCACTGGACACCCTGCAAAGGCTCTTAGAATAGAAATTTGTCTGGATCGAGGTCTTAAGTGTAATATTATTTTCGATTTCAGTGGAAAACGTTAAGCTTGATTTGGACCAGCTTTTGAAGCAGAAGGACGGTGTAGTTAAAGCTTTGACTGGAGGAATAGCTGGTTTATTCAAGAAAAATAAAATTGAATGGGTCAAGGGTCATGGGAAGATAACTGGAAAAAATCAAGTGACCGCCTTAAATCCAGATGGTTCAGTGGGCACTACAGTTAACACTAAAAATATACTGATCGCAACAGGCAGTGAAGTTGCACCATTTCCAGGCATTGAAATCGACGAAAAACAGATTGTTTCTTCGACCGGTGCTCTGTCCCTGAATCCTGTTCCAAAACGACTCATTGTCATTGGAGCTGGTGTCATTGGCCTGGAGTTAGGCTCAGTATGGCAAAGGTACAATTTTACCTGAGGGGTTAATTACTTGTATTTTTTTGAGTACGCTACGTTGCAAGATTAAAAGATTGTAATATATACATACGTGTGACTGCAAAATATTGTATATTACACAGAAAAGATTTATTTTAGACCACTCTATAATTTATGTTGGAAATATATTAGATTTGAAAACATAGAATTTCCAGGGAATTTTTATATACCTTGAAAAAAACCTGGAAATTCTAGGGAATTTTTTCCAGAGCGTGCTTAAATTTGTTTGAAGTAGTAAAACAAAATTATATAACAAATATTATTTTCATTTGTAAAAATAACTTCAAATTTTAGTTAAAAATTCAATTATTTGGTTGAAAATTCATATTTTTGCTTAAAAATTCAACAGTTTGGTTGCAAATTTTTTTCTTGCTTCGTTCAAAATTAAAATCTTTTTTGGTGGAAACGTAAACTATTACATTTTTCGTTGGGAATTCATCTTTTTTAAAGTCTTTCGTTAAAATATGTTATTGTTGTTGATGTTTCATAATCTTAATTGAAAAGTCATCTCCTTTTTTTGTAAAAAAATCATTTTTAAACTGAATATTGAAGTATTCCAGCTTGAAAATTTAACTATTTTGTTGAAAATTAGTTTTTTGTGTAAATTTTTTGTTGACGTAAAATTTAACTAATCCAGTTTAATATTCCATAATTTAATTAAATATGTATTTTTTTAGTTGATAATTAATTTAGTTGTTAAATTACCTATTTAATTTTTTGTTCAAAATTGATGTTCTTTGTTTAAGATTCATATGTTTTGTTGAATATTTTTCTATTGTCATACAAAATTAATCTTTTTGGTTCAACATTAAACTCTTTCAGTTAAAGGTTGATTATTTTAGTGCAAAATGCAACTACTTGGTTAAAAGTTAAACTTTCTTGTTAAAAATGATTTGAAATGTTAACAATTTTATTGAAACCTCGTTTTTTGGTGAAAAATTAATTTTTTTAAACTACAAATTGAACTAATCCAGTTAAATATTCCATTATTTTAGTTCAAAATTCATTACTTTAGACATTTTCATTAGCTGTAAATATACCTATTCAATGTTTGGCTTAAAATTGATCTTTTTAGTTTAAAATTCATTGATTTTATCGAAAATTCATATTTTTTTGGTAAAAAGATTAATCTGCACTATCTAAAATTCATGTTTTTAGTTAAAAATTAAACTCTTTCAGTTGAAAATTCTTTATCGTAAAACTTTCTTGTTAAAAATAATTTTTGTTGTTGAAAATTCATCTTATTGCTTGAAAATTCAACAATTTTATTGAAAATTCGTTTTTTTTGTGGGTAAAATTAAATTTTGTAACAAAAAATTGAAATAATCCATTGAAATATTCCACTATTTTAGTTTAAAATTCATCTCTAGTCAAAAATTAATTTTTTGTCTGTAAATTTATCTACTCAATTTTTGATTCAAAATTGATTTTTTGATTGTTTGAAATTCATTTATTTTATTGGAAATTCGTCTTTTTTTGGTAATAAAATTAATTTACATGGTCTAAAATTTATCTTTTTTGTGTGAAATTCATCTTTTTCGTTAAAAATCAAATTGTTCCAGATGAAGATTCATCATTTTAGTTAAATATTTATCATTTTATTTGAAAATTCATCGCTTTTTCGATTTTTTTGAAAATTAGTTTTTTTTATGAATTAAACTGTACTTTGACTTTACACACAAAAAATCGGCGAACTTGTTATGTGTAAAATATTTTCAAAAAATTTAATCGAAATCCATGAAAATATTTTAGAATCTTTTGGAATTCCTGAATATCTTTAACAATATCGTAAAAATAGTTGGAGGTCCTATAAAATCCCTTAAATGTTCTGAAATTTTGTTTAATTAACCCTAAAAATCTTTGAAAATCCTACTAAATTCTTTAAAATCCCTTGAAATATTTGGAAAAAGTAAAAGTCCACTTAAAAAAGTGGGTATAAATCATTTAAAAATTTCATTTAACTTAAATCTCTAATTTTTAAATTAAAGATCAGTTTTGTAAAAAAAAAGTTTTAAATCTTGTTAAATGTCTTAAAATCTTTGGAAATCTCACAAAAGTCCTTCAAGTCCCTTGAAATCGTTTATATACCTTGAAATCCATTAAAATCCTCGTGAAATCGTTGGAAAACGTAAAAATCAATGTAAAAAAAGTAGGATTTTTCTTATAATATCGAAAAAGTTGTGGGAAATTCATTATGAGACCTAATTATATAGGTATTTATATAGGCCTTTACTAAATTTTATATATTTTTTTTATAAGGCGTGATCACATAAGATTTTGTAATAAGATTCTGTACACCATATTACAGCTGTAATTAACCCCTCGATTTTTCCATATTTATTTTTTATGAATTTGAATTAACTCAAAATTTTTACTTTATTTTAAGATTGGGCTCAGAAGTGACAGCCGTGGAGTTTTTGGGTTCCATTGGTGGCGTTGGCATCGACGGAGAAGTGAGCAAAACTCTTCAGAAAGTTTTAACTAAGCAGGGAGTGAACTTTAAGTTGGGAACAAAAGTAACTGGAGCCACAAAATCTGGTAGCGAAATACAAGTTTCCGTGGAAGATGTAAAGGACCCGAGTAAAAAGGAAACTTTGGGATGTGATGTTTTGTTGGTCTGCATTGGCAGAAGGCCTTTCACGGAAAATTTAGGATTAGAAGAAATGGGAATCGAACGAGACGAGAAGGGACGAGTTCCTGTAAATAATAGATTCCAAACAGTCATACCTAAGTAACTATCTTTCCATTTTCTTTAATTATACTCTTTTTTTGTTTTTTAATTATGTGTGTGCTTACTGAATATTTATTATTTTTAAAGCATTTTTGCAATTGGAGACTGTATTCACGGACCTATGCTGGCGCATAAGGCGGAGGACGAAGGCATTATCACAGTCGAAGGCATTGCTGGAGGTAAAAAAATTTTGTTTATTGGACTATTCTGCATTATTTCAGGGATTTAAAGTCCATCGCTTTTTTCACCTTAGACCCTTTTTCTCTCTTAAATTTAAAAAACATTATCAAACGCCTAAAATCGAAAAATTGGACCCAATTTCTAATAAAAAGAATAAAGTTAATGTTGGTGCTATATTAAATTTAATTTTAAACTCTTTAAAATCCTAATAATTGAAGTAAAAATATTATTTTTTCAATACCGAGTAGATGCGATTTTAATTAAATACTTGAATTTTTAACCAAAAAGATGATTCTTCAACCAAAAAAATGAATTTTTAACAAAGTAATTAAACTATCAAGCAAGTACTTGAATTTTTAACAAAAAAAAAAAGATTTTTATTTGAAATACAATTTTTCAACACAGCAGATGATTTTTTAACTGAAAAAGATGTTTCAATCAAGAAAGAAAAAGCAATCAACAATATTGTTGAATGTTGAAGCCAAAAAGACGAATTTTCAAATAAATAGTTACATATTCTATCAAAAAGGTTAATTTTCAACTAAAATTATGAATTTTTAACAAACTAGTTTATCCTTTAGCCAAGTGCTAAATATTTCAAAAAACATATTCTAATTTTGAACTAATAATGCACAAATTCTTCCAATAAATACGAAATTTCATCAAAATATTTCATTATAAAACCAAAGAAGATTTACAGACAAGGAAAAAAAATCAACTAAATTGTTGAATTTTCTACAAAACAGTAGATTTTTTAAACCAAAAAGTATACATTTCCAACGAAATAGTTGATCTTTTAAAAACTAAAAGCGATGTTGTTAAATTTCTAACCAAAAAAGACGAATGTTTAACAAAATAGTTACATTCTCAACAAAGAAGATGAATTTTCTAACAAGCTACTTCGAATTTTAACCAAGTAGTTGAATATTCAAAGAAAAAATATAAATTCTCAACAAAAAGTTTAAAAGTTGACATTTAAAAAACAAAAAAATTGGTTAAAATAAAAAACAGGTGATATAATTTAAAGTAGATAATTTTTCAACAAGATAGTTGATTTTTTAACCAGCAAAGATGTTTCAGTGAAAAAAGAAAAGAAAATAAAAAATTTGTTTTTATCTTCAAGCCAAAAGAATGAAATTTTCTATAAAAGAGATCAATTTTCAAAGTAAAAAAGACGGATTTTTAACTGAATAGTTACATATTCTACAAAAAAAGAATTTCTACCAACATTATGCATTTTGAATAACCTACATCAACCTTTCACTAAGTAGTCAAATTTTTGAACAAATAAGACGAATCGTCGATGAAACATGTAATAGTTGATATTTCAGCCAAAGCAGCTTTAAATTTTAAATAAACATCAGTTAAATGCATAAAAAATGAATTTTTGACTAAAATGATAAATATGAATAAAAATTAATTTTTTACAAAGAAGTTTTTTGAAGCTGAAGAAATATAAATTCTCTACAAAAAATCTAAAAGTTGATATTTTAACAAGAACCAAAATTAAAAAATTTTAAACATAAAAAACGAATTTTCATCCAAGAAACTCAATTTTTACTTAAATGGATGAAATTTCGAAAAATCATATATAAATGATTAAATAAATAGTGGAACAGTGGAACAAATAGAACAGTGGATATGATGTTAGTCCAAATTTCATTTAATTGATTTTTGGTTTATATTTTCTTCGTTTGTGAATATTTTTAACTAAATAAATGGATTTTTAAATTTAAAACATAAAATTTGAAACAAAAATGTAGTAATTATATTCACAGTGAAGAGAATTAATTTTTAATTTAAAAAACTATTTTTTCTACAAAGTAGTTTAAATTTTCACCCAAAAAATGTAAAAGTTGATATTTTACCCAAAAAACATTTTATTTTTTAATTAAAAAGCATTAAATACAACCAAAAAAGATGAATTTTCAACAAACTATTTAAATCTTTAACTAAAACAAAGTAATTTTCAGCCATACAGTTATATTTTAATCAAAACAAAAATAAATTTTCTAATAAAAAATACTGATTGTTAACAGAATGAATATATTTTCTAGCAGACAGTTAAATTTTAAAGCGGATAGAATGAATTTTCAACAAAAAACTTAATTTGCAGACTATCAGTTGAATTCTCAACAAAATACTTAAATTTTTAGTCTAAAAAATACCATAAAAACTAAATTTTAACTAAATTATAAATATTCAACAACAGAAATTAACTCTGAAGAAAATGGTTCAACTTTCAACCAAGTAGTTGAATTTTTACAATAAAAATATGAATTTTCAAGGTAAAATGTAATATTTTATATTTCAACAAAAAAGATTTGAATCAACACATCAATTTTCAATCATATAATTTAATTTTCTACCAAATTGTTTAATTTTCGAGCCAAAAATACAAGTCTTTAACGAAAAAATTTAATTTTCAACACAAATATGTGAAATATTTACAGAAAGAGATATTTGGTCAAACCAGAAGGATAAATGTTTACAAAAATTATTGAATTTTCAATCACAAATAAAAAATTTTAGTCAACAATGAAACAAAATTTTAATTAAACTATTGCATTGTTAGGCTAAAAAGACAACTTTTTAACTAAAAAGTTTAATGTCGAACCATGAAGTATGACTTTTTATAGCAATTGTTGAATTTTTAAGAAAATAGTTCATTTTTAAACCAAATAATAAAATTTTTATAAAAAAAGATGAATTCTTAACGAGCAATTTAATAGTAGAGTTTTCAATCGAGAAGAATGAATTTTTAACCCGAGAATATAAATCTTCAACAAAAAAGTTATTTTACAACCAACCAATTGAATTTTCAACAAAATAGTGAAATGTTCAGTTTAAAATAATAATTTTTAACAAAAAAAGTTAAGTTTCAACGAAAATGAAAAATCTTGAATCAAACAAATAAACTTTTAAGAAAGCAGTTCAACAAAGAAATTGAACTTTTAATATAAAAAGATGAATTTGCAAGGAAAAATCCAATAGCTGATATTTCAACAAAAAAGAGTTGAATTAACAAATCAATTTTTAACCATATAGTTAAACTTTCTACCAAATTTTTTCATTTTTGAGCAAAAAATGAATCTTTAACGAAATTTTTAACACAAAAATGTGAAGTTTTTACAGAAAGTGGTAAATAAACAAAATCAGAAGGATGCCGGTTTACTAAAATAATTAAATTTTGAATAAAAAAAAAATCAGTCACGAATGAAACAAAATTTTAATTTAACTATTGAATTGTCGAGCCAAAAGACGACTTTTCAACAAAACAGTTAAATTTTGAACCAAGAAGTATGAGTTTTTAGGAACATTGTTGAATTTTTAACAAAATATTTCAATTTTGAACCAAATAATATAATTTTTAATAAAAAAGATTAATTCTTAACGAGAATATGAATCTTTAACAAAAAAATTATTTTGCAACCAACCAATTCAAACGAAAATAGACGGGTTTTCGTGTTATTAAAGACTATGAAGCCTATGATAACTAAAACGGAATTCTGATAATGTATAGACAAATAAAAAACATTTTAAATAAACATTTAGGTTCATTTTTTAAACTAAAAAGTTTTATGACACTATTTTGACAATATTTTTTTAATCTTTCTAACACTCTTTACACTGTTTTTGATCTCTAAAGTGTGCCCGAGGTCTGGTAATGATAAATTGAGCATAAAGTTATATGTCTTATTTTGAAGGTGCCGTCCATATCGACTACAATTGTGTACCAAGTGTCGTGTACACACACCCTGAAGTAGGATGGGTCGGAAAAACGGAAGAGGACCTTAAAAAGGAAGGAATCGACTACAAAGTCGGCAAATTCCCTTTCATGGCAAACTCGAGGGCCAAAACGAACCTGGAGACAGATGGCTTTGTAAAAGTCTTGGCAGAAAAGAATACCGATAAAATTCTTGGTGTCCATATGATTGGACCAGTAGCCGGTGAACTTATCAATGAAGCCGTTCTTGCGATGGAATATGGTGCTAGTGCTGAAGACGTTGCGAGGGTATGCCACGCGCATCCTGTAAGTACTTATTTTCAATAAACCCGCAGCATTTTATGAATTTACTTTTATGCGAATTTTAATCTTAATTCAATTTTACGAATTTTTAGAAGAAAAAACAATATGGTCAAGTTTGATTTCATACGTTTTTAAATAATCAGTTAAATTTTCATGATTTCCAATCATGATATCATTCAGTTTATAATGCGCAATTCGAAAATCTTTCACTTATAAATTTTTCATTTTGGATTCTAATTTTTAGGCGTATATTTTTCATTTAAAGAATTTAAAAATGCAGTTTTAAAGACAGTTCGAAACATTAAGAATCAGTAGTGTTGGAAATCGACAATTTTGGATTTTAAAAAATATTTTTAGTTGATTAAACAAATATAAATTATAATGATTTTCAAAATTGAACTATACATTGAGGATTCAAAAGTGAATAATTATTGATTTTACAAGACGATTCGGAATCAGTTTAAAATTTAAGAATTTCCAGATTTCAACTTTAAAAATTAAAGTTTTAAAACTAAACTTTATTTACTTTATTTAAAAATTAATTTTTTTTAAAGTGAAAGCTTTAGTAGTTAAAAAAATGTAAGCACTCGATTGAAACATTACAAAACTATTTTCAGTTTGAAGATAACTTCATAATAAAATATTTACACAAAAAGGCTTTTATTAAATTTAAAATATTGGTTTATTCTAAAATTTGAAATTTTTTAATCAAGAAAAATAACGTCTGCTTAATATTTAGAAATATTGGATTTCTCTTCTAAAATCAGTAATTATAAATCAAATATTCAAAACGAAACAAAAAAACTCAACTTTGAACGTTACAGTTTTAATTGTTCTATTTCAAAAAATTTAATATACAAGTAAAATTGTTGAATCTGAAAAGATTTAAAATTCATTAAAAATTTGGGATGATTTCGAATAATTTAAACTATGCAAATAGCCCAAGGCCTAATTTAAAATAAAATATAGATTTTTGCAGATTTCGAACAAAAAATTTAGAAGCTTTTTAAGAATTATCAAAGGCTTTAAAAGAATCAAAAACGTTTTCTTCCGATTTATAGGAAAAATGAAAATTAATTTTTAAGAGAACATTTAAAAATATTTAAAAAGATTTCCAAAATTGTAAAAATTGAATCTGGAAGATTTTAATTAAATATTTCTTATTTTGCAGATTGTAGAAAAAAATTTAGGAACAATTTGAATTATTTTAAAAGATGTGTAGAAGTTCTGAAACAATTCCAGAAATAAGTTAAAATTTGATTAAATGTAAAACAACATACATATGTTTTAAGATTTTGAAACGTTTTTATGATTTTAAAACTATTTGAAATGATAAAAATTACATTTTTAATTAAAGAAGAGTTCAGTTTATAACAGAAATGTAATTGTTCCATTTTTAATATTCCTAGTTTAAAATTGCTTAAAATGATTTGCAGCTCAGTTTTTATTACTTCAGATTGAAGCATTTTTAGCTTTAGATTCTGGATTTTTTAATTTCATTGACCGTGAAAAATGTTTGCGACCCGCGAGAAAACCGAGAATTTATTTATGTGATTAAAACGGCCAATCTGATTTTAGTTATTTATTTAAGATAAAGTCAACATAGTCACTTTTAAAAATGAAAGCATCACCTTATTTACTTTCTTTTCAATAAATTAACAGGTGGGTGAATCACTATTGAATTTGTGTCGGTAACTGGTTTTCAATTTTCTTGAATTGTTTTGAAATCTTTAAGGATATTTTAAAAGATTCTCAGAAAATTTGTATTATATTTCAATAATTCGAAAGGATTTTAGGGTATTCTGGAAAATTCCAAACTATTCTAGTTTAAGATTCATAAATTTAGGAGAAAATTAGTCTTTTTAGTTTAAAATTCAACTATTCCGGTTGAAGATTTATCAATTTTATTTTAAAATTCATCAGTTTGTTTGAAAATTAATTTTTTACACTGAAAATCTGACTACCGTTTTTGTGAAAAATTGATCTTTTTTAGTTCAAAATTCAACTATTTGATTACAAATTGGTATTTCTCAGTTGGAAATCCCAATATTTCGTTGAAAGTTCATTAATTTTTTAACCAAATTCTTTTTTTTTTTTGTAGAAAGTTAATCTTTTCGTTTGAAAATTAATATTTTTGTTGTTTGAAAATAAATTTTTTGTTTAAAAATTCAAGTATTCCACTTAAATATTTATTGTTTAAGTTAAAACTTATTCATTTTGTTTGAAAATAAAACTGCTATTCGATTTTTTTAGAACTGGCTTTTTTTAGAGGAAAATTCATGTATTTTGTCGAAAAATAGTTTTTTTTAGAAATTAATCTTTTTCGTTGAAAATTTATCTTTTTACTCAAACCTTTTAGGTTGAGTCTTTAAAAATGGAAAACTTAGCGTGAAATTCATGTAATTATAATTTTCGTTGAAGACTCACCTTTTTGGTTGAGTTTTTAAAAATGGAATATTAATTTTTTTAACTAAAAATTTACCTACTATTTTCCAGTTTTGGTTGAGAACTGATATATTTAGTGTAAAATTCATGTATCTTGTTGACAAATTGTTTTTTTTTCTTTTTTAGAAATTAATCTTTTTGGTTAAAAATTGATCTTTTTTTTTTTGAAAATTTAACCACTCCGGTGAAAGATTTATAATTTTCGTTAAAAATTCATCTTTTTGGTAGAATTTTTTAAAATAGAAAATTAATTTTTTTAAATAAAAATTCAACTATTATTCTATTTTTGACAGAGAACTGATATTTTTGGTGCAAAACTCGTGTATTTTGTCGAAAAATCGTCTTTTTGGTCAAATTTTTTTTTAAATTTATCTTTGTATGGAAAAATTTAACTATTTAATTTAAAGATTCATTCATTTCTGGTTGAAAGTTAGTCTTTTTGTTTGAAAATAAAACTACTTGGTTGGAAGTTAAACTTTTGTGTTAAAAATTCATCTATTTGAGTTAAAGGTTCATTATTTTAGTTGGCAAAATTTTTTTTTGTGTGAAAAATTAATTTTTTAACCAATAATTTAATCATTACATTTTTTATTGAAAGCTGATCTTTTTGAGGTAAAAATGTAACTAATTGGTTGAGAATGCATGTATTTTGTAAAAATTTTAACTTTTTGGATTCAAATAAAAGTACTTGGTTGAAAGTTGAACTGTTTCCTTAAAAATTACTCTTTCTGTTTTGAAATTCATCTATTTGGTTTAAAAGTCATCTATTCATCATTTTAGTTCGAAATTTCTAACTTTGGTAGATAATTAATTTTTTCAACTGAAAAAAACTATTCCGTTTTTAGACGAAAATTGATCTTATTTGGTTAAAATTTAACTAATTAGTTAAGAAATCATGTAGTTTGTTAAAAAATTATTTTTTTATTTAAAAATGAAACTACTTGGTTGAAATTTGAACTGTTTTCCTAAAAATTCATCACTTTGGTAGAAAATTTGTTTAAAAAGTTTAAAATAGACTTATGAAAATATTTTATTTGTTTATTTACAGACGTGTTCAGAGGCTCTTAGAGAAGCCCATTTGGCCGCCTATTCCGGTAAAGCTATCAACTTCTAGAACGGCTAATTCTAGAATAAAAGCTCGATGCTTTTTCAAAACTCATTGTAGGTTCTACCTAGTCAACGAAGTCATGAAGCTACACTCAGATCAATCGTCGTACCATCGCTAATGTGCATACAACTCTGAATAAACTGTAAATAAAACTTAAAATCATTGATTTTAAAGGGATACTCTATTGTGATAGGTATATCATTGTCTTATAAATATTAATTACTGTATTTATTGAAAATATACGGAAAATGCATATTGCGTCGCAGATGCGAATATGGGCCTTTGAACAATCCTCTAATTATGATAAACATTCGTCTCGATTTTTTTTTTAGATTTTGGTTGATACTCCAAAAAAGCCCTCTTTGAGAAAAAGAAACTTCAGGGGTTTTCTCAAAAATTCGGAAACTATTTTAATTAAATTTGATATTATTTTTTGCAGGAGTAATAATCATTTTTTTTATTTTTGAATCAAGTATGTATTGATGTTTAGTTTGACTTTTGTGAATCCGGTATTGAGTTCTTGTAGCACTTTTTTCACTTTTTAGCTCAAATTAAGATTATTTTATTTGTTACGAATTTTTATGAATTTAATTAATATAATTAATTACTTAAGCGATTCGTGTTGTTGAATTTAGAAATATTATAGTTCAAAGAATTTTTGGGGAAAAAATGTTTTAAACCAGAAAAAATGCGTTCAAAAATCTTATAAGGTTTTAATATTTTTAGTCTTTAGGACAAAATCTACTTTTGGAAAACTTCAAAATACTAAAATAATGTTTAGAAGCTTTGCAAACTATAAAGATTTAAAAAAAATTTTATTCGTAAATCTCAGAATTTTTCAGAAATCGCTAATATATGTTTTTTTGTGCCCTAAAATACTTTTGAGAATATAAGAAATGTTTTCCCAATCAAAGTTTACGAAAAAATCTAAATAAACGATTTTTGAAGAACTCTGAAGTTTACGAATTTTTCAATCCTTATTTAATTTAGGGCCTGCTCTTTTGAATTAATTTTAGATCAATTTTGAGGGTAAAAAAGTTTCTTGCATGTTCCAAAAAATTGAAGGGTAATTTTCAAAGCTTTAAAAAATTATTGTAGTTTTTTTATGTTTATAAAAATGAATTTCTGACTTGGGAAAACTGAAAATATTAAAATTTTACAGGTTTTTTTAAAAATTGGACGTATTATGTGGTATAGAAAAAAATTAATATTGGCGATGTTTTCAAAACTTTCCGACTGACGAAATTTTAAAACTTATTTTTGATCCGCGTAACCACACAATATTCCACGATCTATTTAAAATTTAACACAAGTTGCAAGGCAGATCCAAAATAGAGCGGAGTGAAAATGCTAAAACTAATTAAATCGTTTGAGTTAATGGAAGTAAATTTGTGGTTTGGCATTTAAAAAAGTAATCTAAAAAAATGTCTTCTGTTTTTTTTTAGTTCAAAATTTTTTAAATCTTCCTAAATTTCAGGACATTCTTTGAAACCGCAAAAAATATTTTTGAATTTCTTAAAATTATTACAATCCTTATAAATTCCTAGAAATTTTATAAATCTCTTAAAAATTCCTTGAAAAGCTTGGAAATACTCCAAAATATTAAAAATCATTTTAAATATTTTTAAATTCCTTAAAAATGTTTTCAAGCAATTGATTTTTTTCTGGAATTCAAGATTCTTGGAATTTTAAAATATCTTTTCATATCTTTGTAATCCTTTTAAATTCCTCAATTCTTTTGAAATAGTTCTTAGAAAACGCATTTAAATATTATAAAATATTTAAAATATTATAAAATCCTTTGGAATCTTTAAAAATACCCTTAAACCCCAGAGGTCATATCAAATCCTTCAAACTATTTTCTAAATTCTAAGAAATTTGTTGAAAACGCATAATATTTTCTTAAATCCCTTAACGTCATCAAAATCCTTACAAAATTCCGTTAAATTTTTTTTTAATCTCTTAATAATTCCCTAGAATCTTTTAAAATACTCTGAAAATGTTAAAATCCACTGAAATCTTTAGAAATAATACCATGAAATATTTGAGAATCCTTTCAAATCTTTAAAGTCCTTTGAAATTCCTCAATTCTTGCAAATCTATAAAACGGAACTTCATATTTCAAAAAACGTATTATATTATATCATCTTATATACAAACATCCATTAACAAGAATTTTAAATTAAAGATCGTTAAAATGGAAAAATTCTCAATTTTATATCTTGAAAATCTTTCTACACATTTAAAAAAAGAGCATTCAAAATTACATACCTAACTTTAAAATATAAATATTAAAAAATGAAGATTTTTTAATATTTAATTTTGTTCTGAATTTTTTATTTATGCATTTTTAAAATTGAAGAGTTTTTAATTGTAAGACACCAAAATTGAATTATTAAAAAAAAAAAACAAATTACTTTTTATAAGTTATATACATTAAGAATTAAAAACTTTTAGATTTCAAATCTTCAAGATAGACCGTTTTCAAAAAGATGTTCATTATACAAGCATCAGAATGATTAAAAATTCTAGGACTCAGAAAAGCCGTTTAAAATTAAAATTAACGTCATATAAAAATATAATAATAATATAATAAAATTAATGTATACAATTTTCTCAAATCTTGTATCAAATCGCTTAACTTCATGTTTTTAACAACAATTTAATTGAAATTTTTTACTAAAGGTTTTATATATTTTTACTTCCGCATAAAAAAATTGAATAAATTTGGGGGTATTAATAATTACAAAAATTTAAACAATACTTTGTTTTTATGGATATTTTTCTATCGAGCGATTTAAAAAAAAATCAAAATACTGATCATGGTAAAAATTAATGTTTTTTGTGAATTATAACATTTTTCATTGAAAAATAATGATTTTTATTTGACATTACATCAGTTATAATATTTTTATTCTTAAAATAATGGGAAAGCTATTTTTTCTAGATATCTGACATTTGGCATGACAACTGCCTTACAAAGAAACAATGTAATATTTTAAGTAAGGGCACTTTTTATTGTATAGTTCTGAATTTCACAAACATAAAATTTTGAACTGAAAGGACTTTTCAAAGCATATGTTTTCAAAATTTTTCTATTTTTTATAGCAAAAACTAAAAACGACCATATTTTTAAATAGAAAAAGCAACTGTTTTTGAGAAAAATCATCATTTTTTGTTTTTTGGTTGAATTTAATTATTAAAACTTCTCATTTTATTTGAAAAATTACATGATTTGTTTAAAATACGTCCTTTTTGGATGATTTCAACGGCTTTTAATTTAACATATTTTTCGTTTTGAATATCAACTATAACATTTTGCATTGTTTGTTGAAGATTCGTTTCTTTGGTTTTAAATACAATGTTTTGACGAAAATCAGTTTTTTTCGTTAGAATCTGATTTACTGAAAATTTAACTTGTTCGTTTTTGGTTGAAAAAGACCCAACTCGATAAAAATTCTTGCATTTTATTGAAAATTAATCTCTTTTAGCTAAAAATCATTCTTGATGCTTAAAACTTCTTTTTTTTTGTTGAAAAATCATTTTTTGGTTAACAATTTAACTAATTTGACAAAAATGGTTTTACTTCTTTTAGAAAACTATTCTGGTTTGCAAATTTATTTACTTTGGTTAGAAATTCATTTCTTTGTTCAAAAACTTAACGAATTTCTTAAAAATATTTGTTTGTTTGATTAAAATTGATTTTTTGGTTGAAAACTCGACTTTTTGGTAGAAAATTATTTTTCTTATTTGAAAATACATATCTTTGATTGAAAACTAATTTTCTTTTTTGAAAATACATATTTTTGATTGAAAATTAATTTTCTTATTTGAAAATACATATTTTTGATTGAATATTAATTTTTTTTGGTTCAAAATTTAAGTATCTTGTTCAAACCTCCTTTTCCTTGGTTCAAAATTATATTTTTAACTGTAAAGTGAACTATTTCATTTTGGCTTATAGATTTTTTAGTTGCAAATTCATTTCTGTCTATTGAAATTCAACTATTTTATTGCATTTTTTTTTTAATTAAACTTTGAACTTAAAAATTAAGTATTTGATTTAAAATTCGTCTTTTCTATAAATTCAACTCTTTTATTTAATATTAAAATATTTTTTGTTTAGAATATCAATTATTAAATTTTTCTTCTTTTATCTGTAAATTTAACTGTTTTTTATTTCATAATAAAATACTTTTTTGCTTAGAACATCAAATATTGAATTTTTCTTTAAAAATTCATCTTTTTTTATTAGTTAAAGTTATAATACTTTCTTGGCTAGTATTTTTTTGTTGAAGATTCATTATTTTAGTTGAAAATTCATCTCTATAGCTGAAAATGCAACTATTCTATTGAAAAATTTCTCTATTTTGTTTTGTTTTGTTTGAAAATTAATTTTTTAACAGAAAATTTAACTTTCATTTTTGATTGAAAGGATTTTCTTTTTCTTTTAAAAATTCACTTCTTTGGTTGCAAATGTTATATATTGTTGGAAATTCAATTTCTTTTATCTAAAAATTTCTTTATCCCATTGTTGTTTAAAAATTTATTTTTTTCAGTTGAAGATTTAGCAATTTTACTGAAAATTGAAGTATTAGTAATTAAAACATTAAATTCTTTATTTTTAAACTACATGACCTGCTCTTTTACTTTATTTTAAAAATGAACAATAAACTTTGATTAAAAATTTGTACAAAAAAAAACTATTTTTTATATATTAAATTTAATTTTTAGGAATTTTATGATATTTTAAAGGATTCCAAGGAAGTTGAAAGAGATTACAAATTTTTAAATAAATTTTAAAGATTTGTATAATATTTTAATGGATTTCAGATAATTTATTTACATGAAGTAAGGGATTTCAAACTTATTAAGAGATTCCAAAGAACTTTCAATAAATTTCAAAAATTCGAAAGGATTTTAAAAGATATTAAAGATTTTATGATATTTTAAAAGATTCCAATGAATTTTTAGGGGATCTAAAGAGACTTTCAAATTTTTAAAGACATTTCCAAACATGTTTAAAATTCTAAAGATTTTAAAGAATTTTAATGACTCATGGATATTTTAATACTAGTTTAGTATTTTAAAGGATTACATAAAACTTAAAATATTTCAAGGAATTTCATTAGATTTGATGCAATTTTACGGGATTTCATGGGATTGTTTTAAAAGATTCTAAAGATTTGTAGGATATTTTAAAGTTGAAGAAATTTTTCAGGAGTTTTAAAAACTTTCATGGGATTTCTAAGTTTGGAAATATTTTAGGATATTTTAAAGAATTCGAAGAAAGTTTTAAGAGATTTTTTAATATTTCTTGGTATTTCTAAAGTTTTTAAAGAATTAAAAAGATTTTACGGTATTTAATGAAATAGCAATAAAAAAACAGTCTTCACAATTTTTGAAATTACTACTTCCTACAAAATCATTCAAAGTTTTTTAAGCTTATCGCGCGTTGGAGTATTTACTAAATTATAAATATATATAAAATTATTTTTTGGTTAGTTTCAAGTAAACTTTTATCTTCACCTGAACCATTAATTTTTACGTTTAATGCTCACATTTCAAAAGAAACGATCAATCATAATTTTTCGAGGTGTGGTGAAAGACCGAAAATTCCAAGATCGATTTTTTAGACACTTAGTATTATCAATCGCGCACTACATGCGCATAGCTTTTCGATTTGAGAGGAACAATCACAGTTAATAAAAAATAAAATTTTGGAATAATTATCTACGATTTGTTTTCAAGATATTTTTCTACCAAAAATGACAAAAATAAAATAAATATTTCAATATAAACAGATAATAACAAAAAATTAAATACAGTTGAATTCATAGAAAAAAAGAATTTTAAACAATATAATTGAATCCTTATTCAAACAATTATTTTCATTTGAATCCAAACAGTTGAATTTTCAAGCAGAAAAGATTTTGCAGCCAAGTAAAAAAAAATGTTAGAAAAATTATAGTTTGAAGGGAAAAATAATGTTCAAAACGAAATAAAAATTTCGAATAACTATTTTTTAATTTCTTTGTCGATATAATTTTCCTAGATATCTCGAGAAAGTTTATAAAAGTTTTTGAAGATTTTAGATAAATCGAAAAAGAATAAAAAATCCATTTTTTTTACAGAATTTAACAAAAATTTTAGGCAGGATATGAGTTTGAAAGATATAAATGACTTTTTGAATCTTGAAACAAAAATAAGACTAGTTTATCAATTTTTCAGTCTTCAAATATTTTTAATCTCTTCAAAACTTCTAAAATTTTTAAATATCTCTTAAAGTGACTAGATCTATTCTTAAAAATCTCTTGAAATCTTGCGGATCCCTTTTTCATCACTTTGGAAATCTCTCTTAATGTTTTAAAATGTTTTTTTTTCATAATCCCTTCAAATAAATTTTTGATAATAAAGAAGCACTTTTCATATTTACAGAAATCTTTAGACTTTTTTATGATCTTGAAACCTTTAAAAATGTTGCAAAAACTTTTAGGTTGTATTTCGAAATCTTTAAAAATCTAAATTGTATTTCGATTTTTTTTAAACTTCAAATTTTAAATTATTCAAAAATTTTTGTAAAGCTTCTAAATATATTGTTAAATGATTCGAATTTTTTCTAAATCTTTTAAAGAAATTCTACAACATTAAAAAAAAACAGTAAAATCTTCCAGATTCTTTTTTGATAATTTGGGAAAAACTTTTGGAATGTTTCAAAATCTTTTTAAATATTGTCTTAAAATAAAAAAAAAAATTAAAATTGTTCCCAGAAATATTTAGAAAATTGTATTCTTTAGAAACTTTTAAAAATATGCTTTAGGGTTTTTAAAATTTTTGCTGAATATTCTCTTCAAATTAATTTGAAAGAGTTTGCTCTAAAATCTTCGATATCCTTTTTCGTAATTTTAGGAAATCATTTAAAATTTCTTTAAATCTTTCTTTATATTTTCTTGAAATTAATTTGTCAAAATAAAAAAAATCAATTGGAATTTTCCCGAAAATCTTGAGAAACAATTTAAAATTTACTTTTAAAATCTTGTTAAATCTTCATTTTGTTTAAAATGTCTTGAAATAATTTCAAATAATTTTTTTGTTATTTTAATATCTTCCAGATTCTTTTTCGGCATATTTTAAAAATCTGCAAAACTTAAAACCAAATTAATGTTTTTAAATAAACCCGAGAATAGATTGTAAATCATTTTTAATCTTCATCATTCTTTAAAGTTTAGAAAAAAGAATTCAGAAATAAATTGGATCATATATACAATAAAATGACTTGGAAATATTAATTTACCAAAAAACAAATCACACGAATTTTTCAACAAAATACATAAATTCTCATTTTAATGAATAGAATCTTTTTGACAGTTTTAAAATTTGGTAAAAAAGTTGAAAAGATAATTTTTGCCTTTGTTATTAACGGAGAGAAAGAATAATTTACAAAACAAATTTTTTGTTTTAAAAATAAAATTTTAGAATTAAAATTCCACATGCGGAAATTTCGATTTAAAAAGTGTTAGAAAATTTAAAAGAACAGGTATTTACCAATAACGAGTGCGAGATTTTTATTAATTTTATCCCACCACCTATTTATTTAGAAAGGAAGGAATCTTAGGCTACTAGTTCAAAGTTCGCGGGGAATTTCTGTAACCACGTGACTGAGAAACAGGCGAGCAGGCGCCATTGTTGCCAGTTCAGTACATTCAGTAGACAACATCGGGCCAGCGGGGCTGAAGTGCAAAAGAATACCATGAAACACACCCAATAATGTTTGTGTTTTTGAAAATTTCGTGATACAGTGATAAACATTTTCGTTTGGAAAAGCATGTAGCCTCAAGATGTGGACTACGACAAAAACAACTAAATATGGCGTCGGTGAGTGTCATTAGCGTTTCTTTCTTTTAGTGATATCCTTTCAGAACTGTCAAACCGCGAATGCGACGTTTGAGTCATTTATTTCCGCTTGATTCGATTACGATTTGCATCGGACACCGGAATCGTCAGAGACATTTACCAACTAAGGTTCCACCTCTTGAGAATTTTCTATTTTCCAAAGTTCATAGCCTGCTACGTCAACTTACAACTAACGTTGTAAACATGCGTGTGTGCGTAACGTAGCAAAAGTCCATTCATGCATTGATCGCACATGAGTTGTAAAGAAGATTTGATTGCATTGTCGGACTAATTCACAATGAAAAATTGCGGAGTGATAAAGTAACCGAAGTCTCCTCCTAGCACTTTTCTTTCTTTATTTCAATTCGATCTCTCCGATCCGAAGAGGTTAGTTTATTAGGGTGCGCGTGTCACCAACTACCCCCCAGAGATTTTCTTATAGAGACACAAATTATTAAAAACACGCGAGTGTTTGATGGCATGAACATTCATCTTTTTTTCTTAATCAATTCCATCTGAAACGAAATTGTGTTGTTTTTTGAAGAAACATTTTATTTCAAGTTCAGGTCTCGTACTCTCCGCGCTATTGACACTATTTTGCTACTATTTCGAAAATAACCACCCACCCTGGAGAACCGGGATAAACCAGGAAAAGAATTTTGAGTGCTTAGATTAATTAAACTTTAAAGGTTCACAATATTCGTCGCAATATGTAAAATTTTGCAATTTTGAACGTTGAAAATGACAATGATTTTTTATTTGACAGAAATCACATCTTTTAGTAAAAAAATCTATTCGGTCGTTTTAAATGTCAGTTAATACCACGTGATATGATCTTATTATTTTATTTTTCGTCTTTAAAATTATTATAATTTTGATTTGCAATTATAGTTTTGAATGTGCAATTCGAAAACAGTTTAATTTTTGAGGCCTTTAAACTAAATTTTGTTCTTAAATTAATTTTTAGATTAATTTTTGGAGGTTTCCAATTTTTAATTTCGCAATATTGTAGTTGCAAATTCAAAAATTGGGGACCAATTCGTTTGATTTAATAATTTTAGGTGTAAATATAAAGGAATTTTGAATGAAAAGGCTTAAAATTGTACAATTTAAAAAAATTAATTAATGTTATAGCAATAATGTTTTGTATGCTTTATTTTTACTCCGAATTTTAAATGTAAGATCTTAAAATTGTCTGATTGTTAGTTGCATATTTAAATAAACAAGTCATTTTAAATTGAAAAATATTCGATTCAAAATTTTTCAGAATGAATAATAGTTCAAACTAAAGATTTGAAATTAAAAATTTTTAAATAGAATTTTAAATATTAAAAAAGATGAAACTGTCTGAAATTAATACATCATTAAATGGATCATTTTGTTAATTCTAAATATTTACAATTTTACAATTCTGAACTTTCATGATGAAAGCTAAATTTTTAATTTTTCATTTGTTCTCTTTCATAGATTTTAATTTTGCAATTAAAATTGAATTGGTGGCATTTTGGAAAGTATAATGAGCAATTTAAAAACTATTAATTTTTAAGCGATTTTAATTTACTTTAAATAAGTACATACCAAATATCAATTATTGCTGATTAGGGACCGTGCATAAATTACGTAAAGTTTTTTTTTTTTTTTTTTTTTTTTTTTGAAATTTTGAACTACCTTTGAACCCTTTTATTGCCCCGTGTCCTTGTCACAGTTCTTGAAAAAGTTATTTGTATAATTCATAAAATTACGGAATGAATATACAATTTTATCCAACCACTAAGTCGAAAAGTAAGTTTTTTTGCTTGAAAATTTATATATTTGGTTTGAAAATTCGACTATTTTTTGTAGAAAATGTGTCTCTTGGCAAGAAAATTCAACATTTTGGATGACATTTTTTTCCTTTCCTGGCTGAAAAATCTTTCTCTGTTGAAAATTCATTTTTTTTGTATGAAAATGATCTCTTTCTGTAAATAGTTTTTTAACTGTTAGGTTCAATTGTTTCTGGTTGCAAATTAATATGTTTTTTGGTTGAAATATCAACCATTACACTTTTCGTTAAAAATTCAGGTACTTTGATTCATCGTTTTAATCCAAAAACCTTTCTTTTTGTAAAAAGTTAATTATGTATTTAATTAAAAATTCGTTTTTAATTAGTTATAAATTAATTTTTTAACCGAAATTATAACTTTAATATTTTTTGTTAAAAATTTATCTTTGTTATTGAAAATTCATGTATGTTGAAATTCTTTTTTTATATAAAATTAATCTTTATGGTTGTAAATTCATTCTTCTTTTTGGTCGGAAAAATTTAACTACTTACTTTAGAGTTTTTTTTAGGATTCGTCATTACAGATGAAATTTATTTCTTTTGTTAAAAAGTTTATTATTTGTTTGAAAACTCTTTTTTTAACTGAAAATTTAACTTCCATGTTGAGTTCGAAATTTATATTTTTTAGATGGAAATTCTTGTATTTTGTACAAAATTAATCTTCTGGGTTGAAAAGTCTTTTATTTTAATTAAAAATTCTTTTTTTTTCGTTGACAAGTTAACTATTTTGTGGAAAATTCATGGCTTTTGTTAAAAATTCATTTTTTGGCTAGAAAAATAATCTTATTGGTTGATCATTTTTGTTTTTGTTGAATATTTATTTCTTTCGTTGAAAATTTAAATAACACACATTAAGTTAAATTGTATTATGTATACATTTTATTTATACCAAAAAGACGAATTTTCAACAAAATGTATACATTTTCAACCAAATAGTACTACATTTTTAATCAAAGTGTTGAATTTTACATAACTGAGGCTTGCATCGTTTATAAAGAAAAATAATTCTTGGTTTTTTATTCGCCGTATAATTTTCAAATTGCGTAGGTGGGTAAAGCTTAATCGGCTATCAAGGATTATTGGTGTCAAACTATTTTTTCTTTTACCTTAACAAGGTGCAAATCTTCAGAAAAAAAATTCTGAAATTTTATAGTTTCATTTATAAACGTTGTAAACTTAAGTAAAATTGAATTTTCAAGCCGAAACTACGCATATTGTACAGAGCAGTTGAATTTTCTACCCGAAAATGTGAGTTTTCTTCAAATAAGTTCATTTTTAACCGAAACAAATTGCTTTAAATCGGACATTTGAATTACATTTTTTTTTAATTTTCTATCCAAAAAAGAAAGTTCAATTAACTTGTTGAAATTTCTATCAAAAAATTCGAATTTTTTAATAAGGCAGATAAATTTTGAACAAAAAATGGAGTAATTATGTTCGCGTTTAAAAAAATTAATTTTTAACTATAAAAACGAATTTTCAACCAAATAATAAATTTTCAACTAACTAAAAGAGGTGAATTCTTAACGAAACATTTAACAGTAGACTTTTCAATCGAAACGAATGAACTTTAAACTAAAAGTAGTTGAATTTTCTCATTGGGTTCTATAATTTAATTTCATATTTAAGTGGAAAAAGGGTAAAAACTGTGAAGCCTGTGAAAAATAAATATGAATTTTTGTCATTTGTAGACTGAAGAATAACATTGTAAATAAGTATGAAAGTTCATTTTTAATACTTTAAAAATGTATGACAATCTGACGCTATTTTTTTTAAATTTGTGAAACTATTCTCTCTAATTTCAATCTCCAGTGGGAGTCCGAGGCCTATGATTTCTTGGGAAAACTATTTTAAAGTTTTCCAGGGTGTTAGCCTTTCCAAGAAATCGAGTGAAATTAATTTCTTTCATGTAAAGTGTAAACAGGGTTTCAAAAAAAAAAAACTTATTTTGATGTCATTTCAGCAATGAATGTCAGATAGATCAGTTTCAAAGTACATAGAGGGGACTTGACTGGATCGAGAGCAACCAATTACGGAACGGAGATACGGGGAAAGAATTTGTGACTACTATTGGCGAGAAATTTCGAAGCCTCTGGCGTTGACGTTAGAAAACGAGTGAAGAAAAAATGTAGCTTAATGAGCCTGCAGCTAATATGCCAGACATTTTTTTATGGCTTACAAGCCTAAAAAACTCATAGAAAGTAACGAAATTTTACAGTTTTTAACGACAGTGAATTTAGAGAATTGTTTTTTATTGAAAAAATAACAATGAATTCTTCAAAAAATCACAAAGTTATTTTGAACATTTATCAACTAATTGTCGTTAGAAAAAATTTTAAAACATAACAAGTTGTTTGTTCTTTTCTACATTAATATATAACCATG
This sequence comes from Druon quercuslanigerum, assembly GCA_010014905.2. NCBI lineage: Eukaryota > Metazoa > Arthropoda > Insecta > Hymenoptera > Cynipidae > Druon > Druon quercuslanigerum. The sequence continues at coordinate 25,226 of JAAAKG020196960.1, forward strand.
TTATGTTGGGATCTACAGAAGATATTAAAGTAATTTAAATTTTAGCGTTATTTAAAATATCTGTAATTATCAAAAAGTTTAAAAAAAATATGTATTTGTTTTTTTTCAAAAGGATAAGCGAAAACGAACAAGGCAAAAAAAGGATCCTCGCTGGATTCTTCCACTTTTTTCCAACAAAAACATGAATACTTTTTAAAATTGCAAATAATTAGAGATCGTTCAAATAACTGTCTTAAATTATAAGAACTAAATATAATATGTTTTTATATTTATGAAGAAAACAAACAAGCACCTTGTTGTATTTTGAAAAACTTCCAACGGATATTGGTTGAGAAATGTTCGAAGTACTTTATGATTTTTTAATGATTTTTCTTACTATTTTTTCAAAACAAAATAATGCTCTAAAGTTTATTGACCTTAAAAATTGTACAAATTTCCTTACTTCTTATGAGATATTTAGGTATGTAACCATACAAAACTTCAAAGTGATCATTCATTCATTTGAGCTGTCATTTTTTTTGGCTCACTTTTTTAACGAAAAAGACAGATAGTTCGAATTTTCTCGCCGGCTAGTAATTTTTCTTGCTCTTTTTCAATATTTTGCAGTTTCATGATATTTTTTTGACGATGACAGAAAGAAGAACAATTTCAAGGGGGTTGCTGGACTCGGAAACTGGGAATTTGTTGAGATCGAAAAATGACTATTTATGTTTTGAACAGTAGCTTTACGAATTTTTTAAGAAAAAAATATATCCAATCGCTTGAAATATCACAAATCTATGTAGGGTTGCTACAGGTCAAGGGATTCTGGAAAGACAGGGAAAGTCAGGGAATTTAAAATTGGTTAGGGAAAGTCATGAAAAGCTTGTAAAAGTTAGAAAAGTGTAACGTTAATGAAATTAGATTTAGAAAATGAAGTGTGTTAAGAACAAGTAAATCTTACTACCATATATTATTACATTTATTTTATTTTATGAATTTCTTCGTTGAAGATGTTATTATTTTCATTAAAATTCAACAATTTTATTTAAATCATTCTTTTTGGTTTAAAAATTCATCTCTTATCGTAGAAACTTAATCTGTATTTGATAAAAATGCATCTTTTCGAGTTGAAAATTTAATTATTTTTTTGAAAAGTTAACTTATTGGTTGAAAAGTAACTTGAAAAGTAATTTTGCCTTATTGGCTTGGAAATCCAACATTTCGAATTATGTTTTTTTTGTCAACTAACTTACATTTTTAGTGAAAATTGAACTATTCTATGTTTGGTTAAAAATTTATTTTCTTTGGTTAAACATTCAACTGTTTAGCTAAAAATTGGTTTTTTACGGTAGAACCTGAGTCTTATCGATGAAAAATTCTTCTTATGGTTTAAAACTCTTTACTTTAATTGAAAATTTGTCTATTTCAGTTGAAAATTGGTCTTTTTGGATTAAAACTTCATCTTTTTGGTAGAAAGTTTATTCTGTTTGGTTAAATTCGACTGCTTAGTTGAAGAAATAATTCATTGACGTTTATTTTATTGGTTAACAATTGAACTTCTTTATATAGAAAATTCGTCTTTTTGGTTTGAAAATTCAGAAAAATGTACAACGTTTATGGAATATGAAACACTTGTGAGGGAAAGTTAGGGAGTTTCGGAATTAGGATTTTGTAGCTACCCTGAAATTTCATGTAATATAATAATCAGTTTAATAATATTATAATTATATAATTATTATAAATTATTCAGTGGTTTCCAAAATTGAATGATCATTCGAGTATTAAAAATTGAACAATGAAAATGCCATTTTGAACCATTTTCCAATTTTTAAAAAAGTTTTATTTAAATATTCATAAGAATTCAATTTGAATCTGGATTATTTGAAATATAAAGTTTTAATTTATAAGTTAGTCTTGAATTTTTGTGTATTTATAAGTAATAATTGTCATTTTTAACCACTTAAAATTACAATAATTTAACTTCTAATTTAAAATGTTCAGTTAAAACATCATTTTTAATCGTTCAATTTGTAATGTTCCTATCTTAAAATTGCTTAAAATAATATACATTTTTTAACCAAAAATTTATAACTGTTTAATAAATTTATAATATAAGTTTAAATTATTGCAGTTTAACTGCATTTAATTTAGAATGATTGATCAATTAAAAAAATATTATGTGCTTCTGTTTTATACATGTAAATTATTCAGCGTTTGAATTAAAACATACTGGATTAAAAACTATTTGAGCCTTAAATTTAGTTTAAAAGTTTAAAATTCAAAATAGTTCCACTTTCAGGGCTTCAGTTTTCAGTTCAGTTTTTATAGATTCAAATGTAACAAATTTCAGCTTTATTAGTTCGGATTTTCTAAGTTCAATGACCGTGAAAACTTTTGCTTGAAATTTCAATAGCCATAATCCAATTAATTATGGTTTAGTACATGTAGTGAAATATCTATCAAAAGGTAGTAATGGGTCATTTTTGGACAGAGAGGACATTTAATTGTAAAAGAAAATTAAATTTTAAATCCCGTATAATGCTTAAGAGAGTCAGTAGCTCTCAATTACTGAGCTTTGTGAGAAAGAGAGTTGAAAGACCGGATACTGCAAAAACTTGACCGACAGTACGCGTGTTAGCACTGCTAAATACTATGATGACTCTACTTTTTTTATCAAAGCTTTATATGTGAAACTGTTTTAATGTCACTAGATACAGGCGGATACAGTTAATTTTAAAAGCAGAAGAACTATAATTTTATTCCACACTCTCAGAGAATTAAATTCCCCCTTTCTATTCCTATTTTCGATAAACTTCTCGAAAAGACACTCCTAAAAAGTTAAATAATTAAAAAATGGAATATTCCATGAGTTGATCAACTGCAAATTTAAATGTTTTAACTTAAAAATTTGAAGTCTAACGTTCCAAATTGATCCACTTGAATCTTAAATCTTCAAAGGAATATTAAGCAGTCTCAACCTTTTATTTTTAAATCTTATGTGTAAATAAAAAAATTACAAATGTTTATTTGAACGATTTTAGACAAAACTATTTAGTATTTAAATAAAACTTTAAAGCTAATAATTTTTTTCGCTGAATCAACACAAATAAAATATTTTTGAAGCCTAAAATATTGTAGGTGTTCAATCTATTAATAACTTTTTATTTCCCATGTGATAGGACTTTTATCGACCTGAGTATATCCATTAAAAAAATTTTTTTTAATAGACGGAAATCACTTAAGATTATTAAAAAATGTTCCTTCTTTTATGCATGTAAAATTTATTGTTACACCTTTTCCCGATCTTTTTTCATTTTTCGTGAAAAAATACTCTATTTTCACTTTTCCGGAAACAATTCATTTATAGTAAATGCTGCGTGGCTAAATTATTGTAACCATAATTGCGCGTGGATAAAGTACGAGTATTATCTGAAGCTTGGTGTATCTACATCAATCTCAGACGGAAATGAGTACACTGGAAGTGATCTTTTTACATTTCAATTAGAATACTTTCATATTACAGAGACAGGGTGAAAAATTATATGTAATTGAAGCAAAAAATATTATTCTTTAATTTCAACTGGAAATTGTATTGCTTCTTCAAACATCGCCTTTTTTCTTCTTTCATAAGAAACTTTCCTTTTTTCTTATTTTTTCGCTCAAATTCGAACTGAATTAATCGAACCCAAAAAGAAATTCTAACTATTTTTGGTTGAAAAGTCTGCTGTTATATTTTTGTTTAAAACTCATCTCTTTTGGTTACAGTTTCTACTATGTAGTTGAAATTCTTATTTGGTTAAAAGAATCCACTATTTTGTTAAATATTAATTTTTTTAAATTGAAAATTCAACTTTTTCCTGGGCGTTCGTCTTTGGATAGAAAATTAATCTTTTTTGGTAAAAAATTGATCTTTCTAGATTGAAAATTCATCTTTCTTTGTAGTCAGTTTAATCGCTTTTAAAAAAATTGTCCTTTTGGCTTCAACATTTTATTTAAATAATATAATTCTACTTCTTAGTTATTCTTTTTTGGTTAAAAACTCTACTATTATATTTTTGGTTCAGGATTCATCTCTTTTGATTAGAAACTCCACAATTTGTTTGAAAATTTAATTATTTTGTTAAACCTTTGTCTTTCTTGGTTGAAACAAAACCTTTTTTTTTTTTAATTCATCTCTTCGGGTTTCAAAGTCACTGGTTTTCTAAAAGGTTCGACACTTTAGGTTGAAAACTGAACTCCTTTTTTGAAAAATCATCTTTTTTGGTAGGAAACCTTTTAGGTTGAAATTCAACTACTTAGGCAATACATTTTTTTTTTCTTAAAAATTACTTTTATTACTTAAAAGTTTAACTGCTTGAATTTTTTAACATTTGTATTTTTGGTTTAAGTTCAAATTTTTTTTATTTAAAAAAAAATTGTTTGTTTGTTAAAATATTAACTATTATATTTTTTATTAAAAAATTATCTTTTTGGTTGAAAATGCTGCAACTGTTTGACTTTTTGTTACAAAGTCATCTGTTTTGTTGCAAATTTGTCGTTTTTGGTTAACTATTTTTAATTGCAAATAAAAATTTCTTTAAATTGTAATATCAACTATAATATTTTTCGTTGAGAATTAATATTTTTGTTGTTGAAAATTTCACTGCTTGATTGGAAGTCTAACCACTTTGTTGAAAATTTACCTATTTTATTGAAATGTTTGTTTTTTTGGTTGAAGATAAATCGTTTTTTCTGAAAACTAACCTATTTGGTGGAAAATAAATATATTTTGTTAAAAATTGGCGTTTCTTTGTTGAAGTCAGATGATTTACAAAAATTTTAAATTACAAAAATGCATCTTTTTTGGTAGAAAAGTAATCTTTTGTAATTAAAAATAAAATTTTCCAGGTGAAGATTTGAATGTTTTTTATAAAGATCAACTTTTTGCTTAAAATTTTAACAATTTGATTAAAAGTAGGTATTTTTTGCTTAAAAGTTTAACTAATTTGTTAAACCTTATTTTTGTTGTTAAAAACTGAACTATTTGGTTGAAAAACAATCTTTCTTGGTTAAAAATCAACCTTTTGGTTGAAAATTCATCTCTTTTGGTAAAAAAAATGGTTTGCTGAAAACTCAACTTTTTTGTTGAAAATGCGTTATATTTTGATTTGAAATCTTAGGAATTTAAGCCTTTTACACTGAATTAAAAACGATACTTACATTAGTTTTATTTTTAAAGAAACTTATTCCCCTATTATTCGCATATTTTCGTTAAAAAAAGGCATCCCCTTTCTCCTTTTTTCAGAAAATTTTGGTCTATAAAGTCTGCATTTTTAATTCATTGTCTTCCGTCAAATCAAATTTGCATTATCTTGAATTACTATAATTCTTCAACTATTTTTTGCCGTTTTATTGATTTCGTATGACTGTATAGGATACATTTAGTCAGTCCTATTAAAGTTTAAACCGTCTCTTCAATATGCATTAAGGTTCCTCGTCTATAGTATTTTTATATACATATGTCATGTCACAGATGTGGAGACCCTACGAACTCTCGCCCAAGCCCAAGTTCCCCTTCGCGAATGTGTTTTATACTGAAAGGGAAGATATTGATTTAATTCTCGGGGAAAAGCTGGGAAAGCCTTGAGCCTCTGTGCACAACTGTAGGGCTAAAATTCGCGATGATGGTTAGCCCCAGGCCTTGGATAATTTTCGCTCAAACCTTACCTCCCAGGGCGATCTCTTTGGTATATTTTTAATTTGATTGATAGTTCTACAATATACAGGACTGCCACTGTAGTAGTTTTTTTCAAGTTATTTTTTTGTCACTTTAAAAAGAAGTCATTATAGCCACTTTTTTAAGGAAAATACCAGTTTACTCACTTCGAAGTAGTTGTACCCAAAATTAGGCCTCTGGGAAAAAAAAGTTTTCTATGGTTTGAAGAATTGAAATGATACTATCAGTCATTTCTTCCGAAAGAAAGAAAAATTTTTTGTTATGAAAAAAGATTAAAACTTCCGAAAAATAGTTGTTTTAACGATAGTTTTCGTAATTGAATTTTTTCTTCCTGAACTTCTTACCAATTTTAAAAATTTTTCTACAACTCGACCGTTTCCAATTTTGAAAATAAATAAATAATTTTAAAATATTGTTATTTAAAAAAATGTTTTCTATGGAAAAAGTGGTTTGAATGATTACAGGCATGCAGAAATTTACTTTCAAAATTGGAAGCAGTAGATATGTAGAGACTGATGTCCCCGAATAAATAAATCATGAATCATAAAAATTTAACCATTTTCCAAAAATTGCTAAGTAGCGATAGTAAGAAAGAATTCGTTTGAAAAGAACATGGTTAGAAGTACCACTTTTTCATTTAAAATATTTTTTTTTTATTAAAATGGCATCATCAGTAGTATTGTTTTGATTTTTAAAGTTATAGAAAAGTCATTTTTAATTACCCGTTAATTATCAGAGAGGTCCTTAATTATTAACTTCAAAACAAAATTTTATTGATTTTAACTCAAAAGATTTCTATGGATTTCAACAATTTCAAATAATTTGCAGGAATTAAACAAATTTCTAAAGAGTTTCAAGGTTTTGTTTTCAAAAATTCCACAGAATTTTAAGAATCATTTATTTTTTATATTCGATACATAAAATGATCTTCCCCATTTATTTCATTCTGTGAACTTGATGTTCTGTAAGTAAAAAATATTTCTCAATTATTTAACGTTTTGGTTGAAAAGCGTAAGACAATTTGTTTGGTTGAGAATTCATCTTTCTTGGGTAAATATTGAATTATTTTATTGAAAATTCTATATTTTGAGTCGAAAATTCAATTGTTTTATGGAGAATTCGTCTTTTTGCGTAAAAAATGGTGAAAATTTTTTTTTTTCTAATCATAGAAAATTAATCTTTTTCGTTAGAAAAGTCATCTTTTTGGTTTTAAAATTAACTTTTGTTTTTTGCAGTTTAATCTTCCTTGTTCGAAATTTCTACCATTTATTTTAAAATTCAAGTATTCGGTTAAAAATTCAAATTTTTGTTGGAAATTCGTCGTTTTTTTTTGTTTAAAATTAATTTTTTTTATTCTTTGAAAATTAATCTCTTCTTCTGATAAAAATGTATTTTTTTAGTTCAAAATGCAACTGTTTGATGACAATTAATAATCTGTTTTGATTGATGATGCAACTTTTTTTTATTAATTTTTTTGGTTGAAGATTCATCATTTTATTTGGAAGTTCGTCTCTTTGATTGAAAATTGAACTACTTTTTTTAAAAAGTCGTTTTTTTGTGCAAATTCGTTTTTTCTAATTGAAAATTTGTTTCTTTAACTGAAAGTTTAACCATTCCATTTTCGATTGAAATTGTATTGTTTTTAGTAGAAACTTTAACTATTTGGTTAAAAAGTCATGTATTTTATCAAAAATTCTTTTTTTTTCATAGAAAATTGATCTTGGTTGAAAAAATAAAGGTTTTGGTAAACATTCACCGATTTTATTGAATATTCATCTCTTTTGATAGAACTTCAATCTTTTTTTCTTTTTGTTAAAAATGCTGACATGTTGAAATATTATATATGACATTTTCTTTCTTTTTGTTGAAAAGACATTTCTTTATATGAAAATATAACTAGCTTCTAAAAAATCTTATTTTTTTGAATGAATGGTTTCAACTGAAAATTCAGCTTTCATTTTTGGTTGACAATCTATCTTTTTCAGTACAAATTTAACTTGTGTTTTGATTTCATTATTTGCTTTTCCATAAAAAATATAATTTTTGACTGATTTTGGGGCTGAGAATTAAATTAACAATTCAAAAATCAAATGTCAACCAAAAATACGAATTTTCAACTTAAATAGTTCAATTTTAAAACAAAAATGATTGATCACTTTTTTTTAATCTCTTTCAAAACGCAAAACTTTTTTTACTTTCTAATAAATTAAAAGAAAATTTAACTTTATTCATAAACAAGGGTTTTCATTTGGCAATTTTTAAGCCTATTTTATTTAAAAAAATATTATTTCATCTTTTTTCTTAATTGTAAGCCGATAAATAAAATGTGTAATGGAATTGAATTTATTCAAGCACATTTTTTATTACTTTTCAAGCACATTAGTTTGTGGCAGCACGTAAGAAAATAGTTATCGCGCAGGGAAGGAAATTTAAATGATTTGTAATCTTACTTTAAGAACTGCAGAAAAATTGAATACCTATTACGTTCTGAGAGATGCATCTTATTTAAAAAGTAATTCATTAAGTGAAACTTTATCATTTACAGAACTTTAAACTGCAACGAGCGTAATGAGGTGATTCATAAACTATAAGTGCTGATCTTTTCAATGATTCATAATTTATATCACATATATTTACATGTGGATTTTCCAGATGATTCATGATTTATAGAACAAAAAGTGTTAAGGTGACGTACTTTGAACGTTTTTCCAGAATCCAGTTAATATAGAATATTATTAATACCGGGAATGTGATCCAGTATAAATAGCCTTATATTTTCGTACGATTAGATGGTTTACTAACTCTAATAAATTCAAGGTTAACAGTCTTTCTCCTATTCCCCTGAAAAAATATTTCTATTTAAAATTAGAATATGCTACCCCGAGTAATGAAAGATTTTTGTGCCTATCTTACAGGGTTATTTAGTATAATTAATTTAACTTTTTGAATTAAATTAATTCCAAACTAAACGTTTCAGGATCTAAACGGTTTTCATTGAATCTATACAAATTAATTATTTTTTAAATAAAGTATAATAAAGAAAGTAGTCTGCCCACATTAAAGATTCTTTAATTTAAATTTGGAATTTGAATAGCGATTGTCATTATTCTAGACACATTATGATAACAATTATTGTTCGATTATATCAAAATTTAATCACGAATTACAAGATTTAGATTTGATCTTAATGACACTTTTGGATTGAACTGTCTGCAGCAGACGTTAAATATATTTTTTTAAATTATACAATCCATGTAATATTTAATGAATGTAAAGATTCATCTAAATTTAACCAAAATTCCGTTCTTACTTTTTCTTAAATCTGAAAATCTAAACTTTTCTTTGAGAAAAAATAAAACCAAAAAAATAGTTTTTTTATATTTAAAGTTTTAAACATTAACACAATTTTATTTTCGTATTTGTTTTATCCCGCAGGGTTCAATTAACAAATGGTCATAGGTAAATCGCTTAATTTTCCTTCCTACAATTAAAATTTTTTGAATAGAAACTGTATTTATTCTTAAGACAATGTCAAATAATATGCGTTTGAAATTAAACAATTTTCACTTTGTAATAGTAAACCATTTTTAGACTTTTTTATTCAGCAATTAATTAATTTAATGGGGAGGGGGGAGGGTGAATTGAGAAATCTTACCTAATATTTTTCAATTTTGAAAGGTTTAAAAATTTTCAACTGGGAACATATATTTGATGAAATAGTTTGTATAAACAAATTGCAGTTTGCTTAGAACATGATTTTTAAATTACAAAAATAATTTAAATTACGTTGGGATGTGTTTTTTTTAAATCATTCGTCTCCGGATTTAAAATTTTAATATTTTTGATAACATTTTTATTTTTTATTCACTAAAAAATCCTCCTGGGTTGAAAATTCATCTCTTTTAGTATAAATTTAGTATTTTTTTTTATTAAAAGTGCAAACTGTTTGGTAGAAAATTATTCTTTTTTTGGAAATATAACTTTTATTGTATAAAATTAAACTAATGCAATTATTAATTATTTTAATTTTTTAAATAACACTTATTTTAAATAAAGATTTAAAAAATGTTGCTATTTAAAATGTAACAATATTTGAATAGCAATATTTATGGAAATAGTTAAGATCTCCAGATTACAACAAAATTTGTAGAACTCGAGAACTTTGGGGAATAAATAAAATTTTATTTTAAGTGTTGTCAACCATTTCAAAGGATGTTTAAGATTTGAAGTTATTTCTAAAGATTCTAAAAGATTTTATTTTAAAAATGTGTAGAAATCTTAATATTTAAAAATTAGTCATTATGCATTTTTTAATATTTTGTTTTTGATATTGTAAAATAAAAATGCAGGGACGTGAACATGCGGTTCACGCGCTTCTCTTTAATGCTAGTATAAAATATTTTAGGCGCTCAAACTTGAACTATTTTTAATTTGCACTCGGAAGCATTAAAGAGTGTTGCTTTCCATTTAAATTCAAAGCATTAATTATAGTAAGGATAAAATAACGCGTTTTGGAAAGAAATATTTATTTATCTTATGAGTATCATGATTTAATTATTAATAAAGGAATTTATAGAAGAGGAAATATTTAATTAATTTTATGTTTCCTTGGGCTATATCGCCATGATGGATTTTCAATAACCTATAAGAATAACCAATGACCAACGTATATCCAATTTAAAAAAATAAATTCTGTAATGTTAGTAATAATTAAAAAGTAATTTAAGATTAGTTAAAAACTATAAAAGCTTGTATAATAGGATTGTTTTTTTTTTATTGTAGAAAAAAAATCACTCGGTTCTAGCCTCGTCATTCTGCCGGGGATCAAGCAATTCATATCAGAAAAGTGAGAAATGGAACTGTAGGAGGTGGTATAAAGGAAGAGACATAAATTTTAGATCAATCTCGAATTCCCATGTCACTTGTTTAAGCAGAATTTTCGTTTCGCAACACCGTTCCGACACAGATAGCTGATCAGTCTCTCTAGTAATCATCCCAGGCGAAGAGCTTCCACTTCTTACTAGAAAAATGCCTTTTTAGAGATCTTTTTGCACTTCGTTCCCTGGAAATTGAAAAGTTTTGAAATGTAAACGGTGGAATATGTGATGTTTGAGAGAAAATATCAGAATTAGATGTTCAGAACTTTGAAAGGATTATGTTTCGTCGGCTCGCCTGTGGCACTTGTTGAACATGTGGTAGGACATAGAGCCGAATGTCGAGGCAGGATGTTGTGTAGCGAGACTAGCTTACATGTGAATTTATGTGTCTGTGCATTGAGATTTGTATGAGGATGAAACAAGGGTTACAACACTCATCGAGATGCATCTCGCGTCAGTTTGCCGACCGGAAGTCACTGACGCGTCTAGTAACGACTGAATTTTGGAACTTGTTGATATCAAGATTAGGGTGGACCAAACCAGCTCAAAATGATTAAGACTCGTTGGTGGCAGCACTGAAAACTTTTCTTCTGGCATTACGAAGAAATTTTAAAGAAAATTCCTCATCATTGGGCAAATCAATTATAAATTTCAATAATAATAATAAATTTGGTCAAAATTGTTCATTTACGTTTGTTGGCTTTAAGGTCAGGTGAATTGAAAAAAATTAAGTTGCTTTCAATAATCTTTTTGTATGAAAACCCTCTTTAAACAATTTTTATGCATGAGAGAAATAATCTTAAGTAATTAATTTTCTGTTATCATGAGGAATTTTATCTATTGAAGTAAAATGTTGGTCCCTTGAATAATTATTTAATTACGATTTTAAATTTAAGCGCTGCAGTTAAAGAATCCATAAAAATTTGTAATACATGTTCTATTATCATTAGGAATTATTTATATTAAAAAAACACATTTTTTAGTTAAATAATTATTCTAATATACAATAAAAAATTTAAGAGAAAACCATTTGATGCAAAACTAGTACACGAAGTAGTAACAATTTTTTTACGTCTTTTATTTTTAAATTGAAAACTACTGAATTTTTTGTGACAATTACAAATTATTTCTGTTAAAGTAAAACATATTGTTTTAAATCAGATTGTAGTAGAAATGATCAAAACATTGTAGTTGAGAATAATTCCTCAAGTACTTTTCAAACTAAAAGTAATCTTCAAACATTGTATTGTGATGTATTTTATTAAAAATATCAATATTAATGTTAGCAAAACGCAGACAGGTAATAATTTACACTACAATAAAATTACCGAATTAAAAAATTTTAGTTAAAGATCTATTTAAAAAGATTATTTCAGCCACGTATATTTGTTGAAAATTGATTGTTTTTATTTTTTTTGTGTACAAAAAAGCATAATTTTTTTATATAAAGTTTATAGTAGTAATTAACTTTAGACGGAAAAATAAGAACTAACCTTTTTCGTCGAAATGTAATATTTCAAAAAATGAAGAAATATGCACTTTTGTTAATTTGCACATAAAGTTGCCAAAAATTTTATTATTTTTTTATATTATTCTTAATCAACTAAGGAAAAACGTAAATATTTTCAAGTTTTAATCATTTTTTTTTCAATTTTTTAAGAATCCTGAAAACTAAGCCATTTTTATATATGATCAGTAAAAATCTGTATACGCAGGATCTGTAAAATAGAAAAACAATGATTATAAACTTGAAAATATGTACGTGCTTCTTTAGTTTATTAAAAAGATTATAAAAAAAATAAAAACGTTTTTCCCACAAACTTTAGATATAAATTAACAGCAGTGCATATTTTATAACTTTTTACAAATATTATATTTTGACAAAAAAAACTTGCTTACTTTTTCCGTCTAAAGTTATTCACTTCCATAAACTTTCTAAACAAAATTTGAAATTTTTTTTACGGATCCTATGTAAATGGATTTTCACGGATCTTTTGTAAATATGTTTAAAGTTTCAGAATCCGTAAAAAGTAGAAATAAAATTTTGTTTGCAACTGAGAACTGTTTTTATTTTATTTTTTGTTTGTAATGCCATGAAAAACTTTTTATTGCTATTGCCAAAGAATATATGTAATCATTTTGAGTTTTTCTTAGCCCATTCTAATTAAGAAACAGAGCTCGAATTGTGGCGACTGTTTTGATTTTTTTCGATTCTTTCAATTTTAATAACAATGAAACTTTTAAAATTGAAAATAAAAAAAAAAGAAATTTTACCACTCTAAGGTAAACGCCCAGTCCCAGTAATCGTTTTGCCAATTTTGTTGCTTTTTATTTAATTTGAATGAGTGTAATTTCTACTCGCTGCTATAAAATGCTAAAAAAAAGTGATTTTTTCCATTAAAATTAACATTTAACCTCTTTTTTAACAATATATTAGAATCGTAATCAAGCTTTACGATTGCTGGGACCGTCAGGATTACTGGGACCTTTATTGAAAATATTAAATAGAAGAAATTCTCTTTTTTCCCTATTTTCAAGAATTTTTCCTCTTTTCTCGTTTTTTTCGCTTGAATCCGAATTAAATTAATGCTCATTCTTCTTAGTTAAAAATTCGATTATTCGTTTGAAAATTTAATTATTTTGTTGAAAGTCCGTCATTTTTATCAGAAATTTAACTGTTTTGTTGAACATTCGCCGTTTTGGATTGCAAATGCATACTTTTTGATTAAAAGTTCCTCTTTTATAGTAGGAATTTTTTTTTTTTAATTTCTCTTTCTTGGTTGAAAATTAAATATGAATAGTTTAAACAATAAATGTCGTGTTTGTCTAATTTTTATCAAGGAAAATCAGTTATCAAGAAAAAAAATTTTTTTTGCAAAACAGTTCAGTTTTTTACCAAACAGTTGAATTCTATGGGAAATTGTAGAATTTTTAATCCAAAAAGGAAATTTTTCTATTAAACAATTAAATTTCCAACCCGAGAATACGAATTTTCAAGAAAAAAGTTAATTTACAATAAATCAGTTCAATTTTAAACGAAATAGTTATGGTTTTATTTTACAAAAATTAATTTGGACAAAAAAAACAGCTAAATTCTAACTAAAATTATGAAGTTTCAACCAAGTAAAATGAACTTTTAAAAAATTGTTCATTTTTCAATCAAGGAATTGCAAAAGTTTAATTAAAAATTAAAAATAGTTGGATTTAACCAATAAAAATGAATTTCTAACAAAATACCTGAATCCTTAACTAAAACAGATCAATTTTTAACCAAACAGTTGTATGTTAAACAAACAAATTATTTTATACAAGAAAATGCTATTTTTCAACAAAATAAATTAATTTACAACCATATAGTTGAAACTTTTGCCAAATTGTTGAATTTTCTACAAAAAAGTTAAATTTTCAACGAAAAAGTTCATTTTTAACCGAAACAGATTATCTTTTGATCTGATAGTTTTATTCTTAATAAAAAAATATGGAAATTCTACAGAAAGAGATGAGTTTTCAAACCAAAAAGATGAATTTTGAACAAAATAGTTGAATTTTCAACCAAGAATAATGATAAATTCACAAAATTGTTGAATTTTGAACAAAACAATTTAATTTTGAACCAAATAATAAAATTTTTTAATAAAAAAGATGGATTCATAACAAAAAATTTAATAATAGACTTTTCAATCGAAAAGAATGAATTTTAAATCGAAAATAGTTAGATTTTCCCCTTTTTTTTGTTTGGTCGCTTAAATGAGAACTAAATTGATAGAAACCAATTAGAAAATCCAACCATTTCTGGTTGAAAATTAATTCTTTTGAATTGAAAAGTCTGTTTTTAAATTTCTGGTTTAGAATTAATCTCTTGTTTAAAAATTGTTCTGTTTGGATGAAAATTTAAGTATTCATTCTTTTCATTCTTTCTATTTGAAATGCTTTAAAATTTTATTATTTTGTTGAGAATTCACTATTTTGTTCAAAATCATCTTTTTTGTTTTGAAGTCTATTTGAAAGTCTATTTGAAATATGTTCTATTTTATTTTAGGTGCTGAATTAATCTTTTTTGGTGAAAAATGGTACTATTTGGTCAAAGTTTTAATTATTTTCATAAAAATTCAGCTCTTTTGTTAAAAAGCCATATTTTTAATGGAAAATTCAACTGTTTTCTAAAATATTTAATTTAAGGAAGTCATGGACACAGTTGCCACCCTGTTAATTCTAAAAGTTTTTCATAATCTGAAACCGTTTTTTTACAGCCGTCTACAATTGGAAAGGCGACACGCGCTATGGCCTGCCGCTTGAGATTGGCGAAACAGTTCAAATCCTGGAAGAATGTGCAGGTACTTAATTTTCTTATTTACTTATTTCATTTTAATGTAATCGAAGTTTTTTTTATTCACAAACAAAAAATTCGAAACAATATTGGGGGACAAGTTTAACCCAAGAAACAATAATTCTTTATCTTAACGTTTAAATTTGCAGATAAATCTTATTTTATAAGCAAAAACATGAAATTTTATTCGAAAATGTATTTTTCTTGCAGGTTGGTTCAGAGGCTTCTCAACGAAGAATCGAGCTGTAAAGGGTATATTTCCAAGCTCTTATATCCACTTGAAACCTTGCAAAATTGACAATGAGGGTCTCTACGAATCAGTTATACCCCTTGAAGACCCTGTTGTACGAGAGGTCACTCTTGTTCTCCGAGAATGGGGTGGAATCTGGAAAAGACTTTATGTGGTGAGTCGACTGAAATTCAATGCAATCAGAAATTTAGATAGGACAGGACAGATATAAATTTTATTTTTAATTGCAGGAAAGAGAAAATTACAAATTTAGTACGCTAAAGAAAGTTATGCAAGATTTACTGGAATGGAGAAGACAACTTTTAGCTGGAACACTAACGACGGATCAAACGCGTGAATTAAAATTGCAAATAATAAATAAGGTGGATTGGGGAAATCGGTAAGTCATTCGTATCTTCTTCAAATCGTCTTAGTACTTCAAATAAGAAAAAAGGCACAAAATAGAACTTAAAATCTGAAAGCGCTAATATTTTCCGTGTATTTTCGTTAATTATTTGTTAACTTTTCCATTTTGATTGTACTTGGTCGACATACAAGATTATAAGTCAGTACACTCTAAATTTATATCTGAAAAAGTTAGTCAAAAGTTACTTTTCAATTTAGTCAATTTGATCATTTCGAATGATCCAACTTGTTGAATTTTTAACAAAAAAAAGTTAGTTTTTAATTGAAAATGCAGTAGATACATGTTCAATGTATGAAACAAATTTTGAAACAAAAAACACGTGCTTTTAACCAAATAGTTCAATTTTTAATTAAATTGATGAATCATTATCGAAAAGAATAAATTTTCAAACAAGAAGATTAATTTTTTTATCCAAAACAGACGAGCTTTCAAGTAAAAAATATTAATTTTCAGTAAAGAAAAAATTTTAAAACAAAATAGTTTAATTTTCAACTAAAATGATAAATTATGAACCAAAAAAAAAAACAATTGTTAACCAAAAAAATTTTTTTTTTATCAAGAAAGACGAGTTTTCAACTAAGCAAAAATAATTTTCATTAAAAAAAAGTAAATGTTGAATCAAATAGTTTAATTTTTCCCAAATAGCTGAATCTTCAATTAAAATGATGAATCATTAATCAAAGCAATGAATTTTCTACAAAAAAGATGATTTTTAACCAAAACCCTAAATTTTGGACTAAACAAGATTATTTTTCCATTAAAAATCCATTTTTGAACAAAATGACGAATTATAAGCGAAAGAATAAATTTTATACCAAAAAAGGAAGATTTTTTAACAAAAACTTTAATTTTCAACTAAACAAGATTGATTTCCATCCAAACGCACAAATTTTCAAGAAAATAGATTAATTTTATACAAAAAAAGAGAAATTTTCAACCAAAAAAATTTAATATTTTAATATGCAAGATTCATTTTCAATAATACATCCAATGTTGAACCAAAAAGTTTAATTTTCAACTAAACCAGATAAACTTTTTTTAAAGTCAAATTTTCAATCAAGCAGACGAATTTTCATCTAAAATGATGAATCATTAATCAAAAGAATGAATTTCTTACCAAAAAAGGAAGAATTTTTAACAAAAACTTGAACCTTCAACTAAGTAAGAATAATTTTCATTAAAAAAATTAAATGTTGAACCAAAAAGTTTAATTTTTTCCTAAATAGCTGAATCTTCAATTAAAATGATGAATCATTAATCAAAGCGATGAATGTTCTACCAAAAAATGAGGAATTTTTAACCAAAAACCTAAATTTTGAACTAGACAAGATTAATTTTCCATAAAAAATCCATTTTTGAACAAAATATATTGATTATTAACCCCAAGATTATTAATTTTCTTCCAAAAAGAAGACTTTGAACCAAAAAAATGATTTTTTAATTTAACCAGATTAAACAAAAAAAGTTAAATTTTCAACAAACTGTTGAACTTTTCAATCTAACGGATAAATTTTTAACTAAAATGACGAATTATAAGTGAAATAGTACATTTTATACAAAAAGGAAGGTTTTTTTAAACAAAAACTTGAATTTTCAACTAAACTAGATTAATTTTTTTTAAAGTCAAATTTTCAAACAGAAGAATTTTCATCTAAAATGACGAATCATTAATCAAAAGATTGAATTTTGTACCAAAAAAAAAAAGGAAGAATTTTTGACAAAAACTTGATTTTTCAGCTAAGCAATCTTAATTTTTTAACCAAGAGAGGAATTTTCAACTAAAATTATGAATCATTAAAATATTAATTTCCTACGAAAAATACGAATTTTCAACTAAACTAAATTAATTTTTCAACAAAATATTTAAAACAAGATTTTTTTTAATTTTATTTTTGAAAGAATTATTAAAATTTTTAACCAAGCCTGTGAGTTTTTAAATAAAACGATAAATCAATAAATAAATTATTTTTTAAATAAAAAAAGCAGGAAGTTTTACCCAAAAATTTAAATTTTCAATCAAAAATTTAATATAGAATAAAATAGTCTTTTTTACAAAACAGATAAATGTTTATTTTAAATAAGAAATAATCAACCGATAAAATGATTTGGTATCCAAGAAGATTAATTATCTACCAAAAAACCGGAACTTCAAGCACAGAGTTAACATTCCAACTGAACAAGATAAATTTCCAATTAAAAATATTACATAATGAAAAAAAAACAGATAAAACTTCAACTAAAATGATTAATCATTAACAAAAAAAAAGAGAATTTTCAACAGAAAAGTTTAATTTTCCATCTAAAATTATGAATATCCAAAAAAGAAATTAATTTTTAAGGGGGTGGTTACACTTTCAACTAACTAGTAAAATTTTGAATCAAATACTGAATTTTTAACAACAAATTTAATAGTTAATATTTCGATGCAACAAATTTTTTATTTTAAATGAAGAAATAGTTAATTTTTCTACAAATAAAGATTTGGATTTAAATTAAAATCAGTGGAATTCAGTATATTTTTTGTAAAAAGAAAATAGTTGAATCCTACACCAAATAGTTGAATTTTTAAGAAAATAAACAAATTTAGAACAAAATAGTTGAATTTTCAGTTACAACATTTATTTTCAACTAGAATGACGAATCTTCATAAAAAAATTAATCTTGATGAAAGTTGTTTAATCCTAAACCATGTAGTTGAATTTTAAACAAAAATAGATGGATTTTTAATGAAAAATGTGGTACTTGATATTTCAATTAAAAAATATATTAATTTTTAATAAAAAATATGCAGTTCATATTTTTACCAATAAATATTTTTAATTAATTAGATAAAGTGGAATGCAATAAAAAAAAAAAGAATGTTCAACAAAATAGTTGAATTCTCAAACAAAAAGATGAATTTTTAACTAGAATGCTGAACCATCAACCAAAAAAATTAATTTTCAACAAAGCAGCCCAACTTTTAACGATGTGGTTGAGTTTTGAACAAAAATAGAGAAATTCGCAAACACAAAATATAATAATTGACATTTCAATAAAAAAGATTGTAATATATAATTAAAAATAGTTGATATTTCAACCAAAAGAGTTTTATTTAAATTAAAAACCGTGGAATTCATTTTAAAGAAAAAGAATTTTTAACAGAACAGTTGAATCGTCAATCAAATAATTAAATTTTTAATTAATATTTTAATAATAATGTGTGGCTAATTGTAATTAGTTATTCAAATGATGAAGTTTTATAATAAAATTTTAATTTAGCAATAATTTTACTATTGTATTATAGCTGAAAAATCAGTAACTTCTGTTGACTAAACATCAGTCATTTGGAGTTATTATTTGATTCAGTCAGGAATATTAACTGCTTCACCTGTTGAACCGACTTTTTTTCAGTAACAATGACTGCTTTTTCAGTCAAAGCATGCTTGATTAATTTAATCAGTCAAATTCCAACTGATTTAAATTTAGAGTGTATTCCTTGAAAAATTAACACTGGAGACATATTTACAAGAAATTTCTTTATTTTTATCTACGTTTCACAACTATTTACGGCGTTGCACAAAATTGCAGTCTTCCTCTCACTTCACGCGGAATTATTACAAGTGAGCATATATTTCCGTTTGTAGTTTTTATTATCCTAATTTTTTCTAACTTTATAAAGGCACATCATAGATAACTATTATACCTAATCGATCCGTTTCTTTTTCGCTTCCCCGAAAGGCTATCTTAATATATCACTCAGCACGGGATCGTATAAACTATACATATGTATATTCAAAATCTATTTACTACAAAAAAAAAAATTCGTAACATTATTGTAATTGTCATTGCTTTAATCACCCACGTTGACATTTTCCGTAGGGTATTCGGCAGTTGAAGCTAAACCTCTTTAAACATAAAGAAATAGATTGTAGTAGAAAGTATAAAAACAAGAATTATGCTCGACGACCCGTTAGCGTTTTACAGGCATTGAATAGTTCACAAGCTATATCTCAACATAAATCTTATTCTTCCAAGTTTCAAAGCTTTTCAATCTGTCCAGGGTATTCGCAAGCATTCATGAATAAATAATGAAATGACAGGTATTCATTTGTGACAAACTAAAACATGCGTGTCACGAGCATTTCTTTCCTTGTCTTGGCTCTATGAATGCAAACATGACATCAGATGCTCTTAAAGGACACATGCTTCTTCGGATTGAAATTCCGAAAACTGTGGAAAGCTATAATACTTGGGGGGAATTGCAGGGTCTTTTGATTAAAAAAGGGCAAGAAATTTATTAAATTTCTGAATGTACACAACCGTTAAATACAAAAATGTATTACACACCCTGGACGGAATTGTGCAATGTCAAAAGACAGTAAACGACAGAAATAGACTCGTTCCTCTGCACTTAAATATTAGATTTCGCTTTCACTTTCGATTGATTGGTCCTAGTCGTTTAATAGCGTCACCTAATCATAATTGTCTAATAATCGCCATCACGCGTAAGCTAAGAGCTATTCTGTAAGGTAAGACGCGTAAATTATTGTTTTTCGAGGGAATATTGCCTAGGTTTTTTTTTTTTTTTTTTTTTTTTTTTTTTCAATTGACACCTAAAACAACATGTTCGTAAATTTCTACAGAACATTCAAGTCACAGCCCATTGCTCCAAAGCGAGCCGACAATCGTATAAAGTGCTAGTCCGTATGCATTTTTTTTTACCTGGCCAAATTCTTCTTTATCCTAAATCTCATTATCTTTTATGTTATTGCCTTGCTGAGTAGACAAGCCATTGCACCACTTTCGCAAGTCCCAAAACTCATGGACTTATGAGTTTCTTCTATCGCGTCGAATAACGTGCGATGATTTTCTTAATCAGAGAATCATTTCGAATTTCATTAATTGGCAATTTGATATATGTACAATGTTATATATTGAGAGCCGTGATTGCATCGTGCGTGCTTCTTTCTGTCTTCATGGTTGTTCCTTGTCGGTCTTGTGCTAAGAATAGCAAAATGACACTGTAAGTAGATGATTTTTTTTAACCTCGGTGCTTTCCACGTAACTGGAAATTGTTGATTCGTCCCAAAAAATAAATCAGGAGAAGGACTAGTTTTCGATTCGTATTGTTCCGCACAGTTAGAGCCAGACAGGATAACAGTCGACAGAACAAACTTTCCATTCGACCTCACGGCGACCAGAGTCAGCCTTGGCAGTATCACAAAAAAAACTTAGATTTCAGTATCCTTAGCAAACTTCTCGATTTCTGGATAAATGGGAGACATCTCCAGAGTACTAGGTGCTGATGGCATTGAAGCTGGGGATGCTCCACTACTAGATCCTAAGTGCAAACGGTGACACAATTCATCCAGTACTTCGGTAAATACCATCATGTTCATATTTTGACCCAAAAGATGTAGAAGCAGAAAGTCTCCAACCTAATTGAAAGAAAGATTATAGTATAAATTGTCCTTACAAGCAAGCACTTTCATAAAGGATGCGGCACGATCCTTATAAAACCCCAATTTCTATCAGAAACGTGCGGGGTCCTTTGCAATTTTTCATTTACATAAATAACTAAAATGCGAAAAAGTTTACCTGTGTTTTTCTTATGAGTGATTTAACTGCAGCTGGTGTACTAAACTTAAATCGCTTTTTAATAATCCATTCTCTGGAGCTGGGTAATAGTATAACAGCCGTACTATATGCAAGAGCGATTCCAGACATAGTGGCCAAAATAATGAACCAGAACCACAGGAAAATGTAGATTTTCTCGTTAAGAATATTTAAAGCCAAAACACAGAGAGCATCCAACTTTTGGATTGTTCCTGATGCTCCGAATTTGTGGAAAGTGCACTTGGTAACTCGCGGGAAAATTTCTATCATTGGGTCTTGACGATTCTCCTGATTCATTCCATTAAATTTCACTACTTCTGTTCCGTATGTGAAGAAGGCTCCACCTAGAAAACTGTCAATGAAGAACATGTTCATAATCTGAAAAGAAAGGAATGCGTTTTAATCAATTATACACACACAAGATATTTAGAGTCGTTAAACTAAATGATGGCTTTGGATATAGTCTTGTGGCAAACAATACTTACTACATTAACAAAATTCAAGGCCTCACAGAAGAAATATCCAGCGGCATAGCTGTTGTGCAGATGCATTGTATCGAGGATGTATTGAACAAGCCGATGCGCTCTAGCTTGACGTTCCTGTTTACTCTCAAGCATGGCACCTCTCATGCCTTCAGAAATCATTCTGATCTTTCCTTCTTCCCATTGTTTCCACATCCAGTGTGGAACGTAGAATAGTACTCCTTGAAAGAACAGCATGAAAGGTACCCACTGATAGTAGGAGTGATACCTTTTCTCACCAGTATCACCTCCCAATCCAGGGTGTGCCACATGCGACGAAGGCTTATTATAGTTCGTAGGTAGGGAAAATGTGTGTGTAATCCAGCAAAAGGTATTAATCACATGCGAAGGTACTGCATTGTCGGATATGCAGTTGATAGGATCACCTGTAAATAAAACAAATTTTTGCATTAGAGAAAATCTTAGAAAGAAACCTATTATAGAGAAAAGGTAACAAGTTTTGTTTTAAAGGACAAAGCCAGATTGTAATTAAAATCTACAGTCGCTACATATGGTTGCATTTGCAGCGTTTGGCCTTTAATCATTACTTGGGAAAATAATAGCAGTAGTCTGTCTGCTGGGCGAACAAGACTTTAATTGAATTTTCAGGAGACTCGTCGCGTGCAAATTTATCGACTTAAAAAGTACTGATTGATGACCGAGAAATGTTTAACGCTGAACATGCAGAATTACAAATACAGAGGTTATTGACGGAAATATGATTAACTGAACAAATATGAATAGTTAGTGCCTCCGAAAAGTAAACTATCAATAACTGTATGACATAAGCGCAAAGGTCTTACCTATTAAATTATTTGCAGTAACGATGATGCAACATGCAAAGAGAATCGCAGAAGTAATTCTGTAGTGTGCTCTAAATATCATATTATCGATAATAGCCTTGTCTATTAAGTACCGTACTTTAACGAAGCCAGCTACAGCTGACATCAAACCAAAGACCGCCATCTTTTCTTATTTCCTGGAATGAGAAAATGAAAAATTAGTTGTGAATTACTCATTTCACACAGTTAAGTCAAATCAATTTCGAGGACGAGTATCATTTTAAAAAGACATTAAAAATATCACGTTCTCTGTTACCGTTCAGAACTCGGCTTTAGTTAGCAATAGCACAGAAAAAATATAAGTAAATTTCTATTATGAATAATATTTAAGTGGGCATAGTTGCATTTTTTCGCATTGAAATAAAGGAAGATACAATACAGTTGATATGGTAACTATACCTAATGAGGTTAGATAAATTTTACCATGTCAAAAATCGGGGTAAAGATTACTTTTCGCTTTTTTCTCTAACTTCAGAAATATTCATCTCGATCCTACTCTGAGCAGTGTACATAGCTGATTAAAGCTATCAAAAAATGACCGTGGTCACTTATCATTTATCATACTTCCTGTATGAAGATCAATTGCGATAATGACCGACACATTGAAGCTTAGCTTCCTCTCTTTTCTTTCTACTGCTCCACTAGCAGTAAAAATATTAAATCTCGTGACTGTCTTTGAGATTTTTTTTGAGGAGATCTTATTGGATTAGTATAAAGAAGCTTCAAGTTTTTCAAATAGAAAAAAAACTGCACATAAAAAGGCTCGAAAGTATCTTATTTCAGGGCTTAGAGGTTCGAACGTAATATGTAACGACTGCTGGAAGAGACATGAACAAGACAGTCTCTAGATTAATTGATTAATTGAAAGCAGGCGGAGCGCGTGCTGTTACGTGGGGTCAATCTTTAACATGAGTGGCTCAATGCATTGCTAAAATCTAAAGCGACTTGAAATTGTTAAGATCAATTATTTAATTGAAAAAAGTTGGTCAATAGTCAAGATTTTTCAGATAAAACGTTTGATTAAAGAGCGTGAGACGTAAGTGGTGAATGGCGAATTCCCGAATTATGGCCAATTCTCGGATGTTAATTTTCAGTACTCTCGACGGTATATAAATAAGGACGTCAACGTTACGGTCACTGCATATAAATGTTTATCTAGCTTTTCCGTTATTCTACTATTTAATCACGAATTGGCAACAGGCACGTATAAGGCGCTTAATGAAATGGAACTTTACCGAGTTGGATTTCGTCATTTTACCAAGGCCTTAATAGGAGATTCCTCAGGCATGAAATTTCAAACCGTTTTGTTGCACATACACATATAATTGTCCTCAAGCGATAATGTCTGATTACATTCTTATACTCACATTAACAATCTTATACTTTACAATGCCCACATACCGATCTTTTCACATATCGGTCCCCGTAACTCTAAATGCGCATGCATGTTCAACATGTGCTCTCAATTAATAATTGGACAAGTTAAGCCGTTTATTTCAGTCGGTTCTCTGGAATTAACAAGTGGATAGAAAATAGCACAAGTTATATGTAAAAGCCGGTCTCTTGCCCCTCATTATTTTAAAGGATATCGGCGTAAAATATGTACTTGAAAATTTGCATTGCGAAGCAAACGGTTCGTGGCAAGAATATTGAAATTTCTAAGATTATAATCTGCTAGATTTAATAATAATCTATTGTAATAAATTGGCATGAATAAAAATCACAGAGACTGGTGCTCATTTAGGCGTTTATAAAAAATGTGATCACGATTACATATGGTATCTGTATGAGTGTAATCTGCATGCACGCACTTCTAATCTCTCGCTATAGGTACGGTGAAGGGACATAGACGCTTCTGGCATTTTAGAGTTAATTCATGCAGATCAGAGATTGTGGTGTAATGTTTAATTTTGGAAATTAGCAGATGTTAATCTAAGCATGTACTATATTAATTTAACATTATAT
>JAAAKG020196961.1:0-23972 GCA_010014905.2 Druon quercuslanigerum
TTTGTTGTAACCCCCCCCCCCCCCGTCCAAACACACCCATACAGTAACATACAGAAGTCTACAAAAAAATTCATCCGGGCACACAGTTAAATCTCAGAAAAATCGTCTTTACCTTCAAGTGGCCTTAAAAATTGACCTGAAGGTCTTGATGGTCACGGTGATGTACACCTTTACATTTCATCGACTTTTGTGAAGCATCTTAAACGTTTGCTTACGCCGAAAAACCAAGATAATTCAGAAAAAGGGCATCTGGTCGTTACTTAGACATTTGACCTTAATTTTTTACCTTTCCAAGGTCACCATCTACTGGTCATTTTTGACGTGAAATTTCCCGCTATTTTCAAATCAGCAGTCAAAAATAGGGGTTCTCATTGAAGAAAAGGGTCTTACCTACATTTGACCTTGAAAATTGACCTCAAGGTAAAATTGATGGTACAGTCAAATGTCCTCCTCGGTCCTGGTCAACCTTTGTCCGAACCATTTCTTCGTAGATAAAGTATTTTAGAAGATATTTGGGGTTATAGATTAAAATAGGTCACCGTGTATAAGAAAGACATTTTAATATTTACGCCCATGCATTTATTTCTAGTCACATTATGTTGCTGTTTTCTTTCTTCAAACTTTTCTTGTGCGAACCTCGTGTTTTTCTATCATCAGCCACGAACTTCATGGGAAGGTTTAGGAAGTTTCTTATAGTACGACTGGTGTATAGTAAAATTACTTTTTCAGCTTAGTTGTTTAGGTGGAAATAAAAAAATAATGAATAGTATTACATTATTATTGCCCACAAATTTGTAACTGTTCTGAATGATTTATTCTTGCAGGTAGAGACCTGGATGCAAGGACAGCTTGCAAATGCTCCACCAGGCATGAAGGGCGGTTGGTTCGTTAGTCGTTTGGAGTTTTACGAACTACAAAAAACTTTATATGAGGGAACTATTTGGGCAATGGGAGTTTCGATGATACTGGCGTTAACTGTTCTTGGCTTCGTGACTCTGAATATCCTCGTCAGCCTTTATGCGATTATAGCAATTGGAAATGCAATAGTGGTCACTGTTGCTGGTTTGGTTCTTCTAGGGTGGAGACTTAATGTTTTGGAAAGCGTTGCAGTTTCCACGGCTATAGGTGTGTGCATCTTCCTAATCTCTCATTAGTTTTAAAAATCTAGTTTTAATTTGTGAATTTTTTCATACTAGGATTAACCATTGATTTTACCTTGCATTATGGAGTGAGCTACCGGGCCTGCAATCTAGAAAAAAGTATAGACCGAGTTGCAATGGCACTAAAGCAAATGGGAGGCCCAACTTTAATGGCAGCAATCACGAGTGGAGCTGCTGGTGCACTAATGTTGCCCTCACAGGTGCTAGCCTATATCCAAATTGGCGTATTTTTACTCTTAGTTATGGGAGTTAGTTGGATGTATGCAACATTCTTTTTCTGTCCTCTACTTGCAATCGCAGGTCCCTCGCCAACTTATGCTCAGTTTCAATATATAAGGTAAATAATTTAGTTTCATATCGAGGGGTTGACCATTCTACTTTTGAGTGTACGCCGTATTTCAATATTTCAAAATGTTTCACAAAGTTTTGAAAGATTGAAAGAAAAAGGTTTTATCAAATTTGAAAAATTTCACAAAGATTACAAAGGTTTTCTATGATTTCAATGATTTCACAATACAAAATGATTTCAAAGGTTTCAAAGATTACAAAAGATTTCACAGATTTGAATAATTTCATAAATATTTCAAAGCTTTCAAAATATCTCACAAATATTTCAAAGACTCCACAGAGACTTTAAAAGATTTAATTAAATGATGTAAAAATATTTTAAAGATTTCAAAGGCTTTACAAAGAATTGACAAGATTTCAAAACATTTCACAGACATTTAAAAAGGTTTAAATGGTTTCAAAGATTTGGCAAAGATTTCAATGATTTCACATAGAATTCAAAGTATCTTAAACAAATTCAGACTTCACAAAGATTTGAAAATATTTCACAAAGATTTTACACAAATTCTTGATTTTTTAATATTTTTGGGACTATTTCAAAGATTTTAAGAAGACATCAAAAATTTAATTATTCCACAAAGATTTCAAAAATATTTTAAAGGTTTCATATAGATTTCAAAGACTTCACAAAAAATTTGAAATACTTCCAAAGATTTTACAAAGATTTCAAAAATATTTTTAAAAATTTGAAAGATTTGACAAATTTTTCAAAGGTTAATAGGTTTCAAAGATTTCACAGATAGTTAAATAATTTCGCAAGGGTTTCAAATAATTCACAAGGATTTCAATCATTTTTCAAATATTTAAAATATTTTACGAAGATTTCAAAGACGGGCAAAGAATTTAGAAGATATCAAAAGATTGTACAAAGATTTTTTTAATATTTTAAAAGTTTTAAAAGATTCCAAATGCTTTTACAGATATTTTAATAATTTCACAATTATTTCAAAGAATTCAAAATTAGTTTTAATTCACCTGACCCTAAAGCCAACAACCTACGTCAACACTTTTTTTCAAAAAATATTCCAAAAGATTTCGAAGACGGCACAAAGACTTGAAAAGATTTCAATTATTTCACAAACATTTCAAAGAATTCAAAATATATTACAAAAGTTTCAAAGACTTCACAAAGGTTTCAAAATAGTTGCAAGGATTTTACAAAAGTTTTTAATATTTTCAATATTTTAGGGACTATTTCAAATATTTTTCAAAAACATCAAAGATTTTCCATATTTCAATGATTCTAAAAGATTTCATCAAGATTCCACAAAGAATTCAATGATTTCACAAATATTTTAAAGGTTTCATAAAGATTTCAAAGACTTCACAAAGGTTTCAAATATTTTACAAAGATTTCAATAATTTCGCAAATTTTTCAAATATTTCATGACCTTTCAAAGACGGACAAAGAATTAAGAAGATGTCAAAATATTTTACAAAGATTTTTCAAATATTTAAAAAAGTTTTCAAAGATTTACAGGATTTCACAAGATATCACAGAGATTTTAATAACTTCACAAAATTTTTAAAAGATTTCAAACATTTTACGGATTATTTCAAAGATTTAGAAAGATTTCGCAAAAGTTTTAAAGGTTTCACAAATATTTTAACAGATTTCACAAAGATCTTGGCAAATATCGCTAAAATTTCAAGGTTTCAAAGAATTCAAATTATCTCACAAAGATTCCAAAAACTCTACAAAGGTTTTGAAGGATTTCAACAAATTCACTAACATTCAAAGATTTAGACAGGTTTCGCAAAGATTTAAAAAAAACTTGAAAGTTTCACAGATATTTTAACATATTACACAAAGATTTTGGTAAATATCGCAAAAGCTTGCAAGGTTTCATAAAGATTTCAAGTATTTCACAAAAATTTCAAATATCTTTAAAACTTTCAATAATTCAATTCAATAATTTCAATTAATAATTTCACAAAGATTTTAATAAGATTTCAAGAGATTATAAAAGTTTTGACAGATTTTACAAACATTTGAGTGATATTACAAAGATTTTAAATATTTCACGGAGATTTAATTTAAAACTTCTTGGATAAAATTTCAAATTTTTAATAATTTAATCATTGCTTCAGTCTCTGGAGAACCTTATTCAACATCCGAAAATACGAGGGAGAGAATAGGACGGAAGTGGACAGAGAAGTAAGTACAAATCGACGAAGAGGTAAAGGAAGAGGAATGCTCTCAGAATCGACTCTGAGCACATCCAGTACAGTTTGTCAGATTCACTGCGGTGAATTGGAAGCCCTCGCTGTTCGTTCTCCTTCGCCATCTTTGCCTCCATCCCCAACCTCGACTCTGCTTCACCTCGAATCAAGTCAAACAAACTTGAAAATAAGCAATCGTCGTAAACAAAATAATGATCTCGATTGAAATCTCGATTTTTTCACCTGAAACCTGACGAATAAAACTCATTGTTGATGTGTGTTATTCTCTACTTGTAATCTATGAAGAAGTGACCTGGCATTAAGATTATAATAGTCCGTAAGGAATTGTATTTGCCAAATTGTTATAGAAATCGTTTTATCGGCCTTTATTATTAATATTCGCTGGGCTTCCTATATTTTTGAAATGACTGTAAATGTAAGTACTTATAAAGAAGAATTCGTCTTCCGAAGCCACGCGTAAATTTTAATGATTCTTCTTATGGCGTCTAACTGTCTTCATTCGGAATCTAACGTCACTTCGATTCAACTGAATTACTCGGTTTTAGTTTTACCGAGAAATCCCTTATGGACAAATATTGTATTAAATTCCGTGTAAGCCTATAATGATTTTCCTATAGCCGATTTCCAATATTGGTTCGCGATTATAGGAATTATTGTAGAAATATCAGTATAGGAATAAATAATATTAAAATATTGTAAGAATTATTGCGAAATTAAGAGAAACTTTAAACAAATCACGTATTTTGAGCCATTAATATGAAAATATATAAAAAAATTTAATTTTCTGAGAATTAATCTCAGTCTAAAGAGATCTGTTTGACAAATGCTATAATGGAACTTAAATACTATCGGAAAATTTGTGTATACAAATATTTTGTAAAACATAATTCTTATAAATACCAGTACTTTTATGTTATTTCGGATGAGTGGCCAAAAAAGTATTTATACATTCTCTACATTTTGTAATAATTTTTTCAATATTTTAATATTATTCATTCCTATACTGATTTTCTTATAATCACGAAGAAATAACAGGTTAATCATTCTTGGTTTATATTGATTTTCCTAGAATATTTTGTTTGTAAGGGAAGTGGCTCTTGACAAAAGTGAAGCTTATTGCTTTATTGGGTTTAAAGTGTCATTTAGAGATTTTAATTTAGGAAAAATTATTTAAAGAGTTATTTTAATAAGACTTTTAAACTAATTTTCGTTGGGCATTTGTATTAGTTTGCCATTGACTGAACAAGTATTTTTTTTATAAATGTAAGTATAATTTTATATTGTATGCTAATTTTACAAAAAAGTAGCGACATTCTTGAAATTGAAAGAGGTTCTTCTTCTTCAGTCATAACATATAAGTTTGTCATTGACAATTCACGAATTCAAAATGAAAAATTTTACAATGTGAATTCTTGTGATATATGTACAATTTTTTCAGATCCAAAACCAAAAAAACTTCTGTAAATGTAGATTTCAAATTCATTCACAATCATTTTAAATTAAAACATGTTAGTAAACGTTCAAAATTTTTATCGGTCCCAAAATCAGAATCTTGTATTAAGAATCGCTATTTGATCGCACGCTTTCATTCACATGACTGCGAGATTTTATCTCGGCTGGGCATTTTATTTTTCCTTTATTCTTATCTACACATAAAGACTTAATTTTCTATTTCAAACACCTAAAATGTAAATAGAAGACAATTGTTTCTTGTATCTGACATGATCCATCATTTTTCATTAAAAAGAATCGAAAAGCCCCCTTCATGATGAATTCAGCATCCCATGAATACTTTCTTTCTTAAGGAATGTAACTGAACTCGAAAAACGTGCAATGATAAAGATTTAATTAGGGCCTGGGAATTTCAACATTTTTGACAACTTTCTAGAGATGATTCTATTTGTATCTTTTTCTAATAATTTATTCACTTTGCAGTGCCGAATCCTAAAATTGATTACTACCGAAGGCCTCAAGTTCAAATTTGTTTAATTTTTATGTTGCTCATTTAAATTTTTAAATTTACTATCTTCCATTTTCAAATTTAAAAAAATAATTGTAGGCGCTTTATTGCTTAAAAATACTTAATTAAATACAACAATATGTTAATCTCTTCCAAATTAAAATATTTTAAAATCAGAAAGTTATTAATTTGAATAATTCCAAATTGAGTAATTTAAAGTTAAAAGCTTTAATAATTAAACAATTATAAGTAAAAGGCATTCAGAATTGAACAGTATTCCAAATTTAGCTTTATAAATTAGACAAGTTCAAATATTTTTCAATGAAGTTATTAAAGCATTCCTGATTGGACAATTTCAAATTTGAACGTTTAATAATTTAAAATGGAATAATTATTATAGTATATAAAGATACTAAAGATTTTAATTTGAAAAAGTATTTACGTATAAAGTACAATTTGACAATTATTAATCTCATATGATTTAATTATGCGATTCGAGTCTAGAAATCGTTCAGTTTTCAATTTTTCAATTTTATGGTATCTTCAAGTTTGAAATATTCAATTGAGAAAACTTCAAAATGTTCAAATATGCAACTTTTAAAATATGTCAGGTGCTCAATTTTGGACAGGTTAATTTTTTAGTTTATGTTTGTTCAGTTATTAAAGTTTCAATTTAAAATTATAAGTGTTTAAGTGATTTTAATTTCGAAATATTAAATCACATAAAATAAAAAATGTATTAATGAACAGCTTTTAATGTTTTTCGGTATTGTTTCAGTTTTAAAGGAGAAAAAATGTTAAGTGATTCTTATTTCTAAATTGTCTAATTTTTTAGTCTTCGAATTCTATATTTCTATTTCTACTCTGGTGGATATGAAACAAACGTTTTTAATTAAATAATTTCAAATCTTAGCAGCTGTTCTGATGGTATAATTTTTTATTTTTAAGCTGGAATCGGGAAAAATTTGTCAATTTAAAATATGAACATTGAAATTTGAATTATTTTTATTAGTTTGAAAGTATTCAAAAGTTAATTTTAAATTGGAAACAAACCAATATTCAATAGTTTACATTACGATTTAAAACTCTCCTATTGGAAGTGATTGAATTAATCTATATACATCGATTACAAAATTCATACACCTCTCGGATTTTCTAGAACTAATTTTAGGTGGATCTCTTCAAACAATTCTAAAATACATTCATACTAAACTGTTTAATGCGTGTGTGTGTTTGTGTACAGACCTTATATTTATTCATTAAAATAGTGCAATTGCAATAAGAACTTTTACACGATTTTACAATGTTGTATGATTGTATATCAATTCGAATGTTGAATAATACGTGAAAATCTGAAGGTGCTAAAGAAATCTGTTAATAATTGGTAATAAATATTTGAAGTGTGTTAACATATCGATAAGTAATAGATATATTGAATGTATTGATAATAGCAGACTGTTTTTTATAAATATTATTTCTCACGTTGAAGTCATTTTTTTATATAAAAATTAAATGTGAAATCGATCAAGTATTACTTTCCTCTAATTATGAATTATATGCATATGAATTCTGTAAATTTTGAAAAGAAAGTGTGGCAAGTACTTATGAATATAAAAATACCCACTATTCCATAGAATCTCTTTATAATTTAATTTGACTCCCTAGAATTAAGATAATTAATTTTTAATACAAATATTTAGATGAACAGAATTCATTTTGAAAACTGCTTGAAGAAATAATTTTAAGTTAAATAAAAGAGTTACTATATTCTAAGATTTATATTTTAAATCTAGAAGAGACCAAGTGTTCGTATTTATAAAACACGCGGGTATCGCTATGGATACAGTAATCCAAACACAACAGTAAGTTGAGAATTGTATCCCATACTTGTTGAAAATATTGCTTGGAGTTTTTATAATCCTGCTTTAGTTTATAATAATAATTATATTTTTATTTCAATTAGAAAAATATTTTTGCTGTTGAGAAAAGAGAAAAATAAATTTGATTTAAGATATAGGTCGTTGTCTTAATTTAAAATATACACTAACTCAAGTAAGTAACAATGTAATAAGATTTTTCTCTTTAAGAACTAAATATTGAAAATCTGTTTTTATAATAGTAATAATAAATTGCCATCTACACAGTATGGAGAGACCAAAACCAGAATTTCATAAAAGTCGATGGCTGGAAGCAATTTGGGAACCAGGAGCGCGAATTTATTCACTGCCTGGAGGAATTGATATGATTGACATATCCGGTGATGGAGATGCAAGACTCATTACAGCGGATTTAGGAAATTCGATTCAGGATACTGCAAGGGTCTGTACATTTCTCCATTTTACGAGCCTTCCAGCGAGTTAGTTTAAAATTTAGTTACTTTTTCCACTTTTTATTATTTTTTTTCTGTTTGAACATTTGTTGCAAATGAAAATATATTTGTAACTTGAGCTATTTTCAGTTTAAAGTCGACCAAATTAAAGCTTTCTTTCCTTCATAATTTCAATAACAAAATTCCTTGAAATTAAAAAAAAAAAAAACAACTAAAGAACTAAAAACGAAGAGCATAGTTTTGAACTAATCTTTATTAAAAAGATTCGAATATCAAATTCAAAGTTTTAACTGAAACGTTAAAAATATCATGTTTTAGTTGAAAGTATTCTAAGAGAAATTTCAAATTGCAAACGAAATAATGTGGACGATTTAAAACTAGGATTTAAAATTCTTTAATCATTTTAAATAGAAACGTCAAGTATTTTTTACTCTTATATTTAAATTATTGAAAGTGAAGTTTAAGCATTTTGAAGCAAATAAGAAGTATTTCAAACTTTGACGTTCATAATGATATAGTTAAACAATTTTAATTGTATTATATTCAAATTAAGCAATTTACATACCTAATTTAAGAATTTTAAATATTATTTTTTCAAACGATTCAGTCTTAAAGAGCAAAACGTTTTCAATTGAAATGTTTACATTTGTTATGTACAAAAAGAGCGTTTATTTCAGAAATGCGCATGAAAATTTTAATGCCAATTATTGTCTCCTTAATAAATAAATTATTTAATATGTCTTCGTTAAATTAATTATCAACTTTATAAAGTTTTATACATTGTTGTATGTACTTTTAGGATCTTACCTCATTCAGCCAGATAATATTTTTATTTATTTTCAAGCTTCGGGTATTCAAAGAAGGGGATCAAGTAACGGAACATAATATGGTAGATATTCCTTGTGGAGTAGTAGGATTTTATTCCGAAAACGGAGATACTCAATCGGCTGCTGTAGCTGTTGGAGCTGGTTCCAGTGTTTATATTTTCAAAAATATGAGGCCTCATTTTAAATACTGTTTACCGTATTTGGACGCTCATCCAAAAGAAAGAGAGGTAATATTAATAATAATATTAATCAGAACATTTCCTTCAATTACAATAGTTTTTGGAATCCCTAGGTCTTCGTCTGTCTCTCTCACTGTAAAACGACATTTTTCATTAATTAAGACTCACACTCGTTTCACATTTTGAGGTGTTTTGCCCGTTGTGGGCCTACCAGAACTAGGGTCTTTGATTTGAGTATATAGAGTATCACCGTACCCTTTCCAAGTCATAATGATGGTTTCCGAACGTGAATGGTCAAGTTTTTGGCAAAATTGAATGCACATTCTTGTTCGGTGTATTCCGTCATCATGAAAGGCGACACTTATGTGATTTGACTTTTACGCAACTGCGTACACTTGTCAACTAAAAAATCGGATGTCCGTGTCACTTTGTAGCGGGTCGCACAGAGATCCCCTCTAAATGGTAAATACCTGTTTTTGACAATAGCGCAACTAGGTCTAAAGTCAGAAGACAAGGTTGGATACTTGGATAAGATGAAAATTGATTTGAGTGCGATGCGTGAAAAAGACAGCATAGCGATAAAATGATGTACCCTAACGGCCTAACTGGATAATTACGTCGCGTTGCGTTATCTTACGGCAGTTCACTCTCAGTGTACACGGCCCTGATGTTTACGCACGGAGAACCTGGATTTGAGTCGAAGGTCAGAACCAAAGGCGAGCTTAAATAGAAGATCAAGTGTAATTAAAATAGATAAAAATATATATTTTTTACCAAAATCGAACTTTTGAGAACGGTGAAAGTAACCGAACTCTAGATAACGATTTAATTTCGTACAAAATGAAGGTAAAGTTTACTTTACACTACTTGCTTAATATTTGCAGATTTGGCATAAAGCGGGATTGGAGGATGAATTGAACGTTTTAACTTTAGCTGATAATCTGGAGTCACTTCTCCGGGAATTGGGTGCTGGATTTATGTCCCCTCGTACGTTGAAATTTCTCGCCATGGATCAAAATCTTCGAGCAAGCTTTGCAGAACAATATCGAACTGTACCACTAACTAAAATTAATGCTATTACTACAATTGGCACTGCCAGGAAAGATTCATGGAATGACTTTCCTAGTAGTTTAATACTCGTCGGTACAGAATCTGGAGAAGTTTTCATGTTAGACCCTAGGTACTTTTATTCATTTTTAATATTTTAGAATATTTAGAATATTTCACAATATCTTCCCCCATCAAATTGGAAGTATTATAATAATTTTCCTTTTTATTACAAAATGAATCTATAATTGAATAATATAAATAAAGTTGAATTTATCGCTTTATTATGTTCAATTATATATAAATTTAACTTTATTTATATTTTTCAATTATACATTCATTTTTTTGGTTTAAGATTCATAATATTAGTTGAAACTTCAGCTTTTTGGTTAAAATTGAACTTTTTTGTTGAAAACTCTGTTTTTTTTAGTTTTTGGTCGAAAATTTAATTTTCTTATTGAAAATTCATATTTTTTAGACTGTTTTGTAAAAATATCGCTTTTCTCGAATTAAAATGATTGTTTTTCAATAAAAGTTTAACTTTTTCAATTTTTGTTTAAAACGGAAATTTGTATTTTTTGACAAAATCAATCTTCTGGGTTAAAAATACAACTATTTCGTCAAAAAATTATGCATTTTACTGAAAATTCTTCTTTTTTGGTAGCATTTTTTTTTTTTAATTCAATTTTTAGGTTGAAAATTAATCTGTTTTGGTTGAAGATTCAATTATATTGACATATCAATTATTATTTTTTTTATTGAAAATTCATATTTTTAGATCGAAAATTCAACTCTTTGATTAAGAGTTAAACTACTTTCTTAAAAATTCATTTTTTTGTCGAAGATTTATAATTTTAGTAAAAGATTTTCTTTTTAGTTGAAAATTGATCTTCTTATTTAAAACTGCCCTTATTTGGGGTAAACATTAATTTTTTCAACTAAAAATTTAACTGTTTGGTTAAAAATGATATTTTTTATTGAAATTTCATATTTTCAGGTTGAAAATGCATCTGCTTTACAGAATATTCGTTTTTTATAGAAAAGTAATGTCTTCAAATTAAAATTTATTTATTGCATTTTTATTTAAAAATCGATTTTTTTTTAGTTTAGAAATTTAACTGTTTGGTTAAAAATGTTTATAGTTTGTTGAACATTGTTTTTTTTTAATTGGAAGAAAATCAATCATCTTAGTGGAAAAGTCATCTGTTTGGTTAAAAATTTATGTATTTTGTTGAAAATGTCTTTTTTTATCGCAAATTCATTTGTTTGCTTAAAATTTAACTATATGATTGAAATTAACTTTTTTGTTGAAGCTTCATATTTTCGGGTTAAAAATTCAATTTTTTATAGAAAATTCATCAATTTGTGTTAAAAATTCATCAGCTTGGTAGAAAATTGAACTGTTTTTTTAGAAGATTCATTTGATCTAATTTGTTGAAAATTCGTCTTTATTGACAGAAAATTATTATTCTTGTACTTTATTTTTTATGTGAAGGTTTTTGACCAGCTAATTCTTTTTATAATTTTTAAAATCAATATTTATGAAATATTTATTCAGGATCAGTAAAAAAAAATTAACATCAAAATTATTAATCTTCCTGGTTGAAAATTCATCTATTTGATTATAAATGTAAGCTTTTTGTTTGAAAGTCGTCTTTTTTGGTAAAAAAAAATTAATCTTCTTGGTTGAAAATGAAACTATTTTGTTGAAAGTGTATGTATTTTGTTGAGAATTTATCTCGTATAGTCGAAAATTATTCTTTTGAGTTTAAAATTCTACATTTTCGATGCATTTTTTTTCTTTGTTGACTGAAAAATCTTTCTTTGTTTAGGATTCAAGTATTTTGTTGAAAATTCGTATTTTTTTAAACTGGTTTTTTTTTTTAAATGAATGTGCTTCCTTGATTAAAATATCAGCTATTACATTTTTTGTTATGAATTCATCTTTTTTGGCCGAAAATTTGCAACTACTTCTTTAAAAGTTGGAATACGTTCTTAATTTTAAGCCCTCCCCAAAATCATGTTAGGTTATTTTTAGATGACCCCTAAATAAATTCATGAAAAAATTTAGTCGGCAAAAAATATTTTAAGCAGGTTTTTTGTGGGAGGGGGTTGAAAAAGTATGAACCTAAACAAAGAGGAGTACGCGGTTTAAAGTTTCAGAAAAAAAAACTAAAAATAAGGTCTGATTATTAGGGGGCTCAAAATTATGAAGGAAATGAAGAAGCCTTAAGTACTTTATGTACCTAACATACAAATTTTTAAATTTCAAATCCGCTTTTTTAAGTCTGTATCCGCCCTTGATATAATTATAAGGGACCATAAATTTTGAATCTTGGAAGTTGATACTGTTTCAATGAAGAACTTTTTTTTCGCAGAGCATTCTTCGTAGTTGAGAAGCTCGTAATCGGTTGGCCACCAGTTTCTACTACTTGCGCAGGATTATGGACAGGCGATGGACAAATTATTGTGATAGGAAGAGACGGGCAGCTTGGTTCAATAAAAAAAGGCCGTTCTTTTAAAGAATGGGACCGTTTGTCTGCACCGATTGTTTCTATCGCTCCTCTCACATGTGAAGGAGCAGCTGTAGCTTTGATGGATGGCACCTATTATGGATTTTCCAAAGCTGTAATTGCACAAAATAAAAATTTCAAACTGTATTTAAGGAATTATAAAATAGTAAATTAGGGTTCAACAGAAAATATTTCTTTGTAGGGTATCAAAATGTGGAATATTAATTTGCCAGGAAAGCCTTTGGATTTGGTGAGCTTGCCTGTGCGACAAAGCGTCGTTTCTTTATTAGCTGTCAGTGTTGCTGGAATAGGTGTCAAAATTTATGATGAAAAGAATCATGTGGATACGATTAAAATGATGGATTCAGTCTCTGCAATGAAGGTATTTAATATTGAAATATCTATACAAATAATATTTTTTAATCTGCCAAAGAATGATAGAAATTCAGTACATTAAAATCATTTTTTCTTTGAAAACTTTTCCGTGTAGCTGTCTATACTACCAAAATGAAAATGAAGTTTTCGACCACAAATAATAATACTAAAATTGAATACTAGTAAAGTGGTCTTTTAAAAGAAATAGGATATTGTGCATGTTTATTGAAAGTCGCAGTTTTAAGCAAATATGATCTAAACTTTAAAATGTTTGAGGGTAAAAGAAATGTAACAATTCTAAATTTAAAATGTTTACAGTTAAAAATTTACAAATTCAACTTTTCTGTACGATTCCTATTTTTAAAATCGTGAAAATTTGGAAGCTTTTAGATTATAACATTAAAAAGGAAAAAGTTTCAATTGGGACCGGGAAAAATTTAAGAATTTTAATTTTGTGGCAATCGGAATTCAAACATTGAAACTTTATTCGTTCAAAATTAAACAATTTTTAAATTATGTAAAATTATGACAATTTGTACACTTGAACGGCTTTAAATGAAAATACTCTAGCTACACAAATTTCGACTTTAGACTTCTTAATTAATTTCGCACTGCAGCATTTAATAATTTAAAAGTGAAGACATTTATTGAAAGATAAAAAATATTTATAGGAGTTTTTAAGATTAAAAATTTTAAAGCTAAGACCCTCAAATTATTAACTTGAAATTAAGAAAATTCATAATAAAATTGAAAAACGCCAAGTTGATATTGCAGATATGACAAACGAAAAATGTTTCAAAATTGTGATCCTTTAAAATTGAAAAATGATCTATTGAAAGCGCATGAAAATAAATACACTCAACTTCCAGTTAAGTCAAAGATCATTTATTTCAAAGATCATATATATCAAAATGCACCGCCCATTTATTTCACATTTTACATCCCCTCCACTTAGCAACAAGTGACGCATACGTATAAAGCGCACTCGTTCATCTTCTCCGCCCCAATAGACATTGGTGGGGTTAAGGAGAATTTGACGTAACCGAACTGTTTTCATTTCAAATGTTTTGACTTGACTGGAGGTTGAGTGTAATTTTAATATACATGTTTTTAATTTTAATAGTAAATTGTTAAGTAAAAGCGTTTTAAATTTAACAGTTTTACAGAGACATTGATATACTATTTTTATCTCGTTCACCTTATTTATTCCGATTAAAAATTTTCTTTGAATACTTTCAACTCAAATCTGAATTTTTACATATTCACCGTTATAACTGAAATTAATTTAAAGTTGAAAAATTGCATAATTTTATATGCAAAATTGCTTAATAACTTTCAAATATATCTATAATCAATATTTAGTAGGCATTCATGGCTGTACAATTTCAACTTCAAATAATAAAAAATGAGAAGAATTCTAAATAAAATCATTTAATAAGAATCTTTAAAATGTGAAAAAATTCACACAAAAATGTGAAAATAGTAAAAATTTAATTAAGAAGACTTTAAAATTGCCCAATTTGAAAAAAAGTAAAATAATCATATTAATAAAAAAATGTCTAGTATGGTCGACTGGGGCAAGAAGAGCGAGCAATGTCGATGGTGACAACAGGAGGCGGACTCTGTGTAAAAATTTTAAAACGTACAGCCGTCTTCAGTGTCCGATCCTCGACATCTGAAAGCATAAACAGTGAAAGTAATTTTGCAATTCCAAAGAAGACTCGACTTTTTGTGGAACAAACATTACGAGAGAGATCAGAAGCGACAAAAATTCATAAAACCTTTCAGCAGGGTTTGATTCGTTTAAGATTGATAGTAGCAAAAAAGGCCTATGAAGCAATGACTTCGAAGCAAAAATCGATCTACCATCCAATTTCATTGGAACCTACTGTTATTGGTCTAGGTCCCAGATACAGGATACAAACACTAGTGACAAATGTGACCGATAAACCCTCAGATAATCAATTATTTTTTGTTTATAAAACTGATAATGTGGATTGTCGACCTCGTGTTACGAATGTTCCTGTTTTAGCTCCTGGTAGTCCCAGATCGTTCAGTTCAACTGCGACCTTAATTAATGCGAAACTTCCAGGTAAAGTGCAAATACTTTTGTGCAAAAAAGAAAATCCAAAGCCTCTTCAAATTATCACTGTTATGCTACCTGTTGCTGAAGATGATATTGAAATATAAAGATATTTTATCATTGTAATTTTATAACTTATTTATTTTCTATATGGATTTAAAAACGACTGCTTATTAAATATTTTCTTTAGTTTATGCGGACATTATACTAAAAACATAGTAATGAAAAAAAAATGATAAAACTTAATCCACTAGTTGACCACTCGACTTTCGAGTGCACCGTAGGTCTCAAAATTTCAAAGATTTCACGAAGATTTAAGAATGAGTTCAAAAATTTCGCAAATATATAAAAAGTATTTGAAACATTTTACAACGATTTCGAAGATTTGACAAAGATTTCAATAATTCCACAAAGATTTCGAGATTTTACACATAGATTTCAATGATTTTGTAAAGATTTTAAAGATTTCACAAAGAATTTAAAAAATGTGAAAGGTTTCAAAAATCTTACAGACATTTCAAAAATTGCACAAAGATTTCACAAAGTTTTAAAGACTACACAACGAATTTTAATTCATTCACAAAGATTTTAAAACATTTCAACAATTTCAAAGGTTTTAAAGATTTGACAAATATTTAAATGATTTCACAAAAATTTTAAATAGTTGAAAGATTTTATCGATTATTTCAAACATTTAGATATTTCGCAAAAATGTCAAAGATTTCAAAAGATTTCAACGATTTTACAAACATTTCAAATATTTTCAAGATGTCGATGATTTCATAACGATTTTAAGCATTGCACAAAGAACTAAAAAGATGTAAAAGGTTTCTAAGATTTGACAGAGATTTCAAAGATTTACATAAATTCTAAAGATTTCAAAGAATTAAAAATATTTCACAAAGATTTTAAAAGATTTTAAAGTTTTCAAGGGGTTTAACATTTTTATAGAGATTTGAATAATTTCGTAAAGATTTCACAGATTTCAAAAACTTCACATAGAATTCAAAATATTTCAAACATATTTTAAAAGATTTTAAATATTTGACAGAGATTTCAATAATTTCACTAAGGTTTCAAAACTTTTTACAAACATTTTAAATAGTTCAAAGATTTTGAGATTTTCCCAAAATATCAAAGATTTCAATTATTTCACAAACTTTTTTAAAGGTCTTACAAAGATTGAAATATTTTTAAGATTTAAATGATTTCACAAAGATTTTGACCACTTGAAAGTTTTATCGACTATTTAAAAGATTTTTATACTTCAAAAAAATATAAAAGTAGTCAAAAGATTTAAAATATTTCGTAAATAATTGAAAACATTTCAAATATTTGAAAGGTTTAAAAAATGTGACAGAGATTTCAATAATTTCACAAAGATTTCGAAAGATTTGACAAAGAGTTTAAATAGTTCGAAGATTTTAGCGATTATTTTAAAGATTTTGAGATTTTGCAAAAATATAAAATATTTTAATGATTTCACAAACATTTCAAATATCTTAAAGATTTTTTAACGATTTTAAAGATAGCAAAAAGAAATAAAAATATGTGAAAGGTTTCAAAGATTTGTCAGAGATTTCAATGATTTCACAAAAATTTTAAATATTTCGAAAGAATTTAATTTTTATTTAAGATTTCAAAGGTTTTAAAGGTTTGACAGAAATTTGAATAATTTCGCAAAGATTTCAAAAACTGCACATAGAATTCAAAAGATTTCACAAATATTTAAGACGATTTCAAAGTTTGGGCGGAGATTTCAATAATTTCAAAAAGGTTTCAAATAGTTTAAAGATGTCGAAATTTCACAAAAATGTTAAAGATTTCAAAAGAATCCAATGATTTCAGAAACGAGTTTGAAGTTCTTACAAAGATTTAAAGATTCTAAACATTTCAATGATATTACAAAGATTTTAAAGATTTCGCAAAGAATTGAAAATATGTGAAAGGTTTCAAAGACTTGACGGAGATTTTATTAAATTCACAAAGCTTTTAAATATTTCAAAGACGTCGCAAAAAGTTTTAATGATTTCACAAAGATTTCCATAGATTTCAACAATTTTGAAGGTTTAAAGATTTGACAGGGATTTAAATTATTTCAAAATGTTTTTGAATTTCAAAGATGTCAAAGATGTCAAAAGATTTCAATGATTTCACACACATTTTAAATATTTTAAATATTTCAGTGACTTTACAAAATGATTTTATAAATCTCACAAGAATTTCAAAGACTTCATACAAGTTGTAAAAGATTTCAATGATTTCATAAAGATTTCAAAGGGTTTCGTGTAGCTAAAAATAGATAAAGATTTTAAATAGTTGGAAGATGTTTGCGATTATTTCAAAGTTTTTGAGGTATCGCAAAAAGATCAAAGATTTCAAAAAATGCTACAAAGATTAAACAAAGGTTTTAATTATTTGACAAATATTTACAATATTTTGCAAAAATTTCAATGATTTCACAAATATTCCTTATTAAAAAAATACACGATACTCACTATAGGCCTTTAGTGAATTTTCTATAATTTCTTCGCCATAATAATATTAAAATATTGAAAGAATTATTGAAAAATGTAGAGAAATAATAAATAAATTATATATTTTGTATACCTGATATGAAACTGAATTAAAATCGTGGTATTTTTTCGAATTAATCACGTTGTTAAGAGCTCTTTTTACGAACGCCATAATGAAACTTCAATACTATATTTAGTATGTTTTTTATACATAGATGTTGTACAGAATAATGATAGTATTTATATTTTACTATGCATTGTTAAGCAGTGTTACTTAAAATGTAATTTACGAATTCTCATACATATCAAGATTTTTATTCAGTTTCATATGTGCAGTTCAAATTCAAAAATGTATTGCGGCCATTTCTCTACAATGTATAATATTTTATTCACTGTTTTAGTATTATTCATTAGTATACTCATTTTTCTATAATAATTCGCTATAATCGCAAAAAATTATAAGAAAATCATTGCATAAACTTTTTACAAATATTTCAAAATATTTTAGAATGGTTTTAAATAGTTTGTGAAGCTTTGTGCACCAGATTTCAAAAGCGATAGCAACCCTTCGAGCCTCATTAAGATATGAATAAATTGAATCTAAAAATGTCCATTGCTTGAATTATTTAAGAAAAAGACAACCGACTAATTTCTTTTTTTTTTGTCCAGAATTTGTAATTTCGTTCGTTCACAAGCTGAAAGAATAGTATAGCTCCAATATTTATAGTTTATAATTTGAAAACTGTTTACATTTGAGCGTTTTATTTATACCAACATGATTTTCAATCTTAACTACTTTGCTAACACAAAATTTTCAAACACATTTTATCGCCTTTCAATTTTATTTTCTGAAAGTTCAGAAATTAAAAAATGTTAAAAAATCTGGATTTTTTATTTATTTATATTGTATGATTAATTTAAATATAAATTTAGATTTGAAACAGGAAAAAACGGGAAATGCTAGTGAATCTATTTTGACTTCATTGCGGAATATTGAGAGAGTTTGATAAAAAATTTTAAAGTATATATAGCTTAATGAAGAAGACATTCTTGAATTCTTGAATTTTAAACTTAAAATTTGTGATAATTAAGGTTTTGGGCTTGAAATTTTCAATTTGTGACATTTTAAAATTTCTAATTATTTAGTTTGTAATTCCTAAAATTGCTCACTTTGTTCACAGGATTGAGAATTATTTTCTCTAATTATAGCATTTTCCCTGATAGTATGAATGAGTTATAATTATTTTATTTGTAAAAAGTCTGGGAAACCGAAGTCCTAATGATTTTCTGCATTTTTGAAAAAACCGCGCGTGAATGCTATTCTGCGCGCACACGCGTTTACGCGACCGGCCTGGACCGGCCTTCCGCCTTCAACCGTGCTCACGTCCGGTCGTTTGTCGTCACGCAATTCGCCATTTCGCTCAAAGAACCTTTCGAAATGATGCTCGCGAGTGTTTGATGCTAAATTGATCTTTTCAGCTCTTTTCTAGCATCAAAAGTGTACAATAGCAACAGTTTCGCATTCTAAGTTTTCAGCGGCAGGAAAACTTTCAGGACTTAGATAAAATGGGTGAAGACTACAATGGAGGTAAGTCGACGTGGTAAAGGTGTTTTGGAGCGCGTCCATTTCCATAAAAAATGCTACGAAATAATTTTCCCAGCTATTGACATGATTTTTGCGATCAATTTTTATCAGAAACTTTTCCCTGGACTCCTGGATTCAATGGCCTATTCATATTAAATATTTACTGTCTTCGATTTAATGTTTGCTTTTCGACCTCTTTCCCTTTGTACGCTTTTTATTGCAGGTGGTGTGTTACGGTTTCTTTTTAAATTCGCAAAGCTTTTCATGAATATCAAGTATATTGATTATTTAGAAACGTTGCAATTTTTTGTCATAATTAATTAAGAATTTCTTCTTTTCCATATTTCGTTAAGAATTTGAAAGCTTAGATAAATATTAAACAATAATTTTCTGAAATGATTTGTGTACGCTATTAATTAATGTCAAATTTATTTTTATTATTAATTTAATGAATCGTTCAATTGAGTCGGGATAAGTACAGCGTTTTCATTTGAGTGTATATGTAGGCACTTTAAACTAGAAAAGCTTAAACCTATAATTTTAAATTGGGTACGTAGGTAACCTAGTTTTGCAATAACAATAAATGATTGTGAGTTTACCAATCCGTTTTTAATTTTTCATCAGAGATGACAAATTGAACACTTATAGAGAGAATATTTTTTGAATATATGAGAATTTCAGCTTATTAGATTGTACTTTAATTTTTAG
Source organism: Druon quercuslanigerum (assembly GCA_010014905.2). Taxonomy (NCBI): domain Eukaryota; kingdom Metazoa; phylum Arthropoda; class Insecta; order Hymenoptera; family Cynipidae; genus Druon; species Druon quercuslanigerum. The sequence goes on from JAAAKG020196961.1 coordinate 19,815, forward strand.
TTACAGCGTTTGGCTACATTCAGATTATCATTGTAATAATTACAGGTCTTGAATTATTTTAAAAAGATTCAGCTGGTATTTTATATACTTTATCAGTTTATTTATTTTTTACTGCCTTATTTTGGAAAAAATTTAACAAAAGTTTGTACTATTTTAAGCACTGCAAAATTAAAAGAATTACATTTTTTAATATTATCGAGTTCGAAATGTTTAACCTGCAAGATAATTCTTCAAATTGTTGAATCTTATACGCCTGAATATTAAAACTTTTACTTGAAAGTCTAAATTTTTCATTAATAAGTTCAGAACGGCATTAATAATAAAAGTTGAAAACGTTGAAAAACTGAAACTTTGCCATTTTTAATTTTTGACACTTAAAATAAAGAAAATAATAATAATTGTCTTATTTTAAATGTGAGTTTATTCAATTATGTGAAATACAGCTTTAAAATTCTACATTTTCAAAGCGTTTATTTTAGTTTTCACGTATTTTGTTGTTTTGAAAGCCTAAAGTAATGATCTAATTGGAATTGGAGCTTTGGTCAAACCAGCAATTTTCTCGAGATTTTAATTCAGGGTAGATCACTGGACCGGAAGTTTTGATTCATTGTCAAGAAAAAACTTTAACGTTTATAAATAATGATTAGTTTTAATTTTAACGACAGCCAATGGTATATATGAATTCCTTGTCTTCTCCCTTTGTCTTCGAAAAACTTCCCCCTTATCTCGGTGTTTCTCTTACATGCGAACTAAAATAATATAATCTAATAAGAAAATCCAAATATTCTTTTTTTTAAATTCTGCTATGCATATCGGTATAAAATTGGTATGTTTTGATCGAAAATTCATCTTTTATGGTAGAAAAGTATACTTTCTAAAAAAGATTGTCATCTTTTGTCGTTGAAAATTATATTTTTTGGTTGAAAGTTTAAATTTGCAGATTAATAATTCAGTTGTCTTCTAAATCTTAAATATTCGTCGTTTTGGTTTAAAAATTCAATTATTTGATTGAAAGTGGAAAAAGTATTTGTACTAAAGTTTTGTCTTTCGTATATTTTTATATATATTCAAATATTCTATTAATATTTTGTTTTTGGGGAAAGCTTATCTGCCTTGTAGAACATTCGTCCTTTTGTATTTAACATTCAACTATTTGGTTGAGAGTTGTATTTTTTGTTCATAGTTAACCTTTTCAGGTTGATAATTCAATTGTCTTCTAAAAAGTTGCATTTTTTTACTTTAAAATTCAACCACTGGGTTGAAAATGCAACTGTTTTTGGTTGAAGTTGAATATTATTTCTTTGAAAATTCGAACATTTTGATACAAATTCATTTATTTGATTGAAAAGTTCATTTTTTATGAACCATTCAACTTCTAAACTTGGAAGCTCAACTTTTGTATTTAAAATTCGTCTATGGACTGAAAAAGCATGTGTTTTGGTTAAAAATTGAAATATTTGTTAAAAATGCAATATATTTCGACTTGAAATCTTAGGAATGTACAGTATTTCTTATTCAATTCAATTCGGTATCTATATATTATTTTTATTTAAAAAGAATTTATTCTCCTTGTTACGTGAAAAATTAGATTTTTGAGATCATTTTGGGCCTTGAAGCCTGTAGTTACCAAAAAATATTTTCATTCGTATGGCTGAGAAGAAATCTAAAACACCAGGAATTTTTTTCGACGCTAAAAGTGGCGATATTTATTTTAAATACTGAAAGTTTGTGAAATTGATGTTTTCAGATTTTGAATGTTTCATTGTCATCTAAAGTTCTTTTTTAAAGCTCTTAGAAATAAAACTTTTGCGATTAGATGGTTCCCATTACATAACTTGATTTTTTCAACTTATTTTGGAAAGTTGAAGGTTCAGAATTGTTCAATTTTTCCTGCTTTAATTTGCACTTTAGTTTTTAATACTTTAAATAACCGAGAATGTTTTCACGTATAAAAATGACCATCCTGTAATTATAAAATTGTTTTGTAAATTTGAAGTTGAAAATTTTAAAAAATCAGGGAAAGTGTTTAAAAGCCGGGATTTTTTTAAAGATTAGAATGGCCATCCTGCATTAACAAATTATCGCAAAAACTAAATTTCTGGATTAAAATTAATAAATATCAAAAGAAAATTCAGCCTGAGAAATAATTGCCAACCTAAAAAACAATTTTTTTAGATCGCGAGAGAGGAGATAACAAAGAAAGAGGAGATCGTGATAGGGAACGAGACAGGAGACACAGATCTAGAAGCAGAGAACGCAGAAAACGTTCTCGCTCACGTTCCAAAGAGCGTAGGGATAGAAAAAGAAGCACTTCACCCAAAAAGAATCGCAGTTCCAGGAGAAGAAAACCGTCCCTTTATTGGGATGTACCACCTCCAGGGTTTGAACACATCACTCCTTTACAGGTAAATCCAGAAACAACTCTTTATTCTAAATTATTTTTTTGAAAAATTATCAACAAATTATTTCAAGAGTGATCAACCTCTTGGATTATATCTAATTAAAAATATTGATTTCAGTACAAAGCCATGCAGGCAGCTGGTCAAATTCCTGCGAATATTGTAGCAGATACACCACAAGCGGCTGTACCAGTCGTTGGAAGTACAATAACACGTCAGGCAAGGCGACTTTACGTTGGAAACATTCCTTTTGGTGTCACAGAAGAAGAAATGATGGAATTCTTCAATCAACAGATGCATCTGTCTGGGTTGGCGCAAGCTGCCGGAAACCCCGTCCTTGCCTGTCAGATAAACCTCGACAAGAACTTTGCCTTCTTAGAAGTACGTTGGTTGAATTGTGCAAATTTGTTTTAATATACAATTAAATTTGAAAAAAATCAATTAATTGATCAAGTGCTTCAATTACAAAAATTTCAATTAGCTTATCTTCTGTTTTAGTTTCGTTCCATAGATGAAACGACGCAAGCAATGGCCTTCGATGGAATCAACTTCAAAGGCCAAAGTTTAAAAATAAGGAGGCCCCACGATTATCAACCAATGCCTGGAATGACCGATAACCCGAGTATGAACGTTCCAGGTACGGTTCCGGGTATGTTTACCATACGTTGTCTAATTTATTTTTATTTTTATAATTTTCAGGAGCTAATTTTTCCTTTTTTTTCAGATTCGCCCCACAAAATCTTCATTGGTGGGTTGCCAAACTACTTGAATGAAGAACAGGTATGTACGCTATACCGTTTTGCCAAAAAGATTACAAGGCACATCTATGAACGCTACTCACGTTCATTGACGCACTTTTATTTACTTCAGTGTTTCATTCTGTAGTAGTTTAAGAAAAAGATGCGTCAATGACTGGAGAAAAGCGTTTCACGATAATTTTGAAACTACAATGCTGCAGGTCGTTCGATGGACACAACTCTTTGGCATTGTCAGTTGATCGCAAAAGTTAAATCTTGATATAGGTACTACCGTAAAATCTACCGCAGCTGAAATTGGTTAACATTGAGAGCTTGTGTCAAAGTTTAAACTATTCGTTGCATTTAGAATATTTTTGTACAATTAGTTCATTTTCTAATGACGGGGTCTAAAAGATATTAATAATTCTCTGCATAATCGACTCTTAAGGGGGAAATAATTGAATCCGTTGCGGTAAGTTTTACTTTATTTAGCAATTTAGCGGAGACTTCGTCCATCAAGATGCTCGATGTCCAGTGAGGTATGTATATCTATCCATCGGATTCCAGCGTCGCTTAGGTTCAGAGCTTAGATCGAGTCAGGTATTTAACAGTCGCTATACATTTTGAAAAAGTCCTGTTACGATTCCTCCATTAAGAAACCTTTTTTCGGCTTTCTGGACTGGAAACTTGCATCGCCTCGAAGAACTCGGTGATTTTTTCACAGCTTCAACACTAGGCACTCATCCGATTCATCGATTTACAAGGAATTGATAGAATTCTAATTATTTTTTTCTTTAGCTTAGGGAATTCTTTCTTCCTAAACAGGTATTAAGTAGGTTTCGCTTAGCATTGCGTTTTGAGACGTTGAAAGTTTCTGAAGGGTTGCTACAAGATCTAGAAGACCTGGAAAAAGCATGGAATTTTGAAAAAAAGGCGAATTAAATTTTGTTTTGTTCATTGTATGATGATGATAATAATAATAATAAATTTTTATAAATTTATTATAATTTATATTTTTAATT
>JAAAKG020196972.1:0-23971 GCA_010014905.2 Druon quercuslanigerum
AGTACTCAGTAGAGAGAGTAAGAAGTACTCACTAAAATCGTTCTCTCTCTCTCTCTCTCTCTCTCTCTCTCTCTCTCTCTCTAAACAGAAACGTCGGCGGATCAAAGAGACTGTCGGTCTATCCTTTATATGTCTATGCCTGTATGTAGCACGGAATTGCGTGCGCATTCATCCTCACTCGCTCTCGCTAGCAAGCGCAAGAATCGAATAATAAATCGGCTGGCAACCCCCAGTGTCAGCAGTTGTTACTTTGAGAACCTCCGGTTTTGTAATCCTTACAAATCGCTATCAATAAGGATTACTTTTCAAACTCTACTTTTCCTTAGTCATAAATTCAGATTTTCGTATAGCTTTGAAAAAATTTGCTTCAGATTATAGATGTATTATATGAATTATTTACCAATAGAGTTGAGGACAACCACGAAGGTTATGATGAGAATATAGAAAACTCTTATATTTTCTTATTTAAATAAAAGCTTATTAATGTTGTATTAAATAATTTATTGAGTAAGACTTAACTAATGAAAAATGTAGTGCTTTTTTATAGTAGGTATAATATCTTCTACACTGTTTATCTTATTTGTGAGCAGTATCAATATTGTCTTTACAAGTTATGTACGTTTCATTCTTCTCAATATCAGGGAGATGTAGATTATAGTTTCGTCTGAATTTATCCCACTATATATGCAAAATAGTTTAGTACAATTGGTCAAATTTAAGCGACATGCTTTGGTACATATAATTCATTTTATTATCAGGGAAAAGATGTCAATTATAAATTCGTTAAAATTGGTATCACTATATATATTATATTATATATATTATATACTTATATAATCTCTACTAAACCGACCTATTTAAGCGTTTGAAAAGTTATCCTTATTTTTAGACAATTTCTATTCTCATTAAGTGTGATCACAATGCCATTATTTCAGATAGGCAATTGATAGAGACAATTGGTCGAGAATAATCGGCTGCCTGTAAAAAATACTATTTTATTAAAAATATCGACTCACCCACCTGATATTGGAGGGTCAACTATAGGACAGCTCTTGAATTAGGCTAAGGCTAGTATCTCTAGAAGGGTAAAACAAGAGGTCCAAATAGACAATCTCTGAATGTTGACTCGATTGTCTCGGATCCTCGTCTCGGACATCTTAAGCTGGCTGACCCGCTCATTGTGAAGAGTCGATTTGGAAATATAGGATGGTCGATTTGATTTTTTCAGACAGTCGACGTGTTCATTTCGGATGGTAGATTCAATCATTTTAGTGCGTCAACTTGATTTTCCCGAAGTGTCAATATAGATATATAAGGAAGGAAGATTTGATTATCACAGAGAGTCGATTCGAAAATATGAGATGGTGAAAATGAATATTTATGAAAGGCAAATATATAGTTTTAAATTATTTGCAAAAAACTTAATTCTCTAAATCTGAACTAGCATGAAGTTCTACCAAGTGAATAGATGGAAGTCCTTTATCAATTGATTTAGAGCAGGCATTCCGAAAATAATCTTTAATCAGGAAATTACTAATTAGTATAAACATCGGTAGAAATAAAATTAATAAGAAACAAATATTTATAAATTTAATGTTTATACTTTTTATACTAATTAGTAGTTTTTTTCGCTCATGATTCGTATAGATCCAAAATTGTTCATCAATTGATCAAAATCATTGCAGCATGCAGTTAGTATAACTTCATACGAATTAAGATAGAGTATAAACTATTCAACACGTTATTCAAAAACATTACATACATTATCAAATATAATTATAATAAAACAATTTATAATTTAATTATTAATGGGTTAAGATTCGTTAAATAATGTAGATAGAAATGCATGGATTTTTGGTTATTACATAGACCTCTCTTGCCAGCTGATTTCCTAATTGTGATCCGACCCATAAATATTCCCTAGAAAAATTTTAATAATAAATTAGCAAAAGCAATTACGAAACGATTCTGAAGCATAAGTTAAATTATCCACAAAGAAGAATATTTTTCCACTCCAAGAGACGAATTTTTAACCTGCAGTATAATTTTTTACTTATAGAATATACAGGATAAGGTTTCATTCGAACAGGGAATAGTTAAATTTTTTAAATAAAAAATAAGGATTTTGACCAAAAAAATAGATTTTGAACCAAGTTGTTAAATATTTAACCAAACAAATGAATTATCTACTAAAAAGACTAATGTTCTGCCAAAATAAGACGAATTTTGAACAAAATAAATAATCTTTCAGAAATTTATTTAACTTTAAAGCCAAAAAGACAAATTACGTACAAAAAAGTTTAATTTGCAACACAGAAAACATGACTGCTCAACTAAAAAGTTTACTCTTCAAACCAAGAAGAAGAATTTTCTACAAAACGGTTGAATTTCCTCCATAAAAATGAATTAAAAATTAAATGCTTAAATACTCAATTAAAAATTTGAACTCTCAAATGGACTGGATTCAGTAACTCGAGTAAAATTTTTCTAATTAAAAATAATTACTATTTTCTGTTCTTAATTTCATTGTGGACTTCGAATTTTTCAAAAAACAATCCTTTGACCTGAGCTCGAGTTTTATGATTTAAAATAGAAAAACGTCCTTTTTATTTTATGTTTTTCAGTTTTTAATTCTTTTTTTCGCATTTAGAATCTTCCTTAAGCTCTGTACAAATTTCAAAAGTAGTTTTGAATTTGTGGAAACTGGATTTCAAAACTTAGACACTATCATACGATTTTTCTGTATTTAAGTTTTTAGTTTTATTTTACTTTCTCAGAGTTTATTCCAAGTATAGTTCAAATTTCCCTATCAACTTGGCATTTTTCAAAACCGAATGACGATAAATTAAAAAAAAATTGATGTTGATTCTATTGCACTATTTCATGTTTAAACTTATAATCAATAGAAAACATGTGATCGAAATTTGTTCCCATATTTAAAAATAAAAGTTTAAAAAAAGCGGAAAGATTTTTTGCAAGTATTAATCAACGTAAATGAAAGATGTATAGCAAAGCGTGGAGTGGGAAAAGTACAAAAAAATTTATCAAGAAAATAATTGTTGGTAAATATGTTTTATTTCATCGGTAACACCTACTGTGTCGGTAAGTGGATTTTTTTCATTCTGGCGACAGGTGACGCTAGAGCTGGACTTTTGGAGTTAGAACTTTTCTCATGCACATTCGATTTAAAGTAGCCATAACCTAAAATAAAATAAAAAAAAGGTGGATAAAAAGGTGAACATTCTTAATCTTGTATAATTGTCTCGTATGACAAGCTATTATTTCTTCACAGCCTCATAAACAATTTATTTGTTAGAAATTAGAAATTTTCGGCAAACTATTTTATTTTCTTCATTTGAAATTATGTAAATAATCAGGAATATGGAATTAATTAAATGAAATGTTCTTAGATTTAAAGAAAGAAATCTTAAAAATTAAAATTTGAAGTTTGTAATGTAGATTTCTGACACGTGTCCAACTCACCTTACTTAGAATGGGCTACATGAAGTTACTATTCTGAGGGAACACTTTTTTGCTCCCAGAGTTTATACGTGGATCGCGTGGACGAGCATGAGAATATTCTCGAAAAAATGCTCGACGTTTATGTGCTTTGAGAATTTAATGAGCATTTTTGTGCATTTTGAATTAGATTTAAAAAATCTTACTTATTATAATTACTTACTATAATTACATTATTTAAATTTCCCGGGAAAATCTATCGCTTCAAACTGAAAAGGGCGCTAAATTTAAAAAATAAAATAAGTCAAAATAATGGGAAACATATTATTTGTATTAAACAGTGCCTTATTCAAGATCTCTATGATATTCCAATTTCTAAATTTTTCTAGGTATAAAACCAACCATACACCTAAAAGATTATTAATATCAATTTAAAAAAAACTTGTTGAGCCTGAGAAAGGTTTTTTTAAACTAAAATAGGGAATATTCAACCCAAAATATGAATTTTTAAACAAATAGTTAAATTTTCCAACAAAAAGAATAAATTTCTACCCAAAAGTCTTATTTTCAACAAAGTACGTGAATTTTCATCTAAAAAATATCAATTTTCAATGAAAATTAGAATAGTTGAAATGTTAAAAAAGCAATTTTCATTAAAAACAATTAATTTTCAACCAAAAAGAATGAATTAATGTTCAACTATAAAGAAACGAATTTGTAGCCAAATAAATTAATTTTTTATTGCAGTGATGAATTGTTGATCAAATAGTCGAATTTTCAACACAAAAGATGAATTTTCTATACAAAAAAACGAAAATGATAAATCTTCAACTAAAAACAAATTAATTTTTAACCCAATACATGAATTTTCAACTAAAAAGATCAATTTATACCAAAAAGAAAATATACTTAAATATTCAATTAATATAATAAAAACTCAAACAAGAAGAAAACGAATTTTTAACAAAATAGTTAAATTTTTAAGAACAGAAATTAATTTTTACCAAAAAGATAAAGCAGATATATTTTTACCTAAAAATAGAGTAATTAAATTTTATGTAAAAAACTTAATTTTCAATAAAATTGAAGTAAATTTTTAAAGAAATAGTATAATTTTCAGCAAAAAATGCAAGTTATATTTTTTGTTTAAAAAATTAAATTTAAATAATAAAAAACTAATTTTCAATCAGCAAGATGAATTTTATACAAAAATAGATAATTTTTTAATAAAGTAAATGAATTCGCAAGTAATTTCTTTATTTGAATTTTTCAGTAGTCACCAAGAAGCTTAAATATTCTCCCACTAATTCGAATTTTCAATAAAATACAGCAATTTGAAACCAAATATTAAGATTTTCAACTTAAGCAGATAAATTTTGAATCTAAAATAGACACGGTACATTTCCAGTTAAGACAAATGATATTCAACTAGAAAAAATAATTTTTAACAAAATAATTAAATTTTGACAAAAAAGATTTGTCAGCCAAAATAATCAATCATGAACCAAATAAATGAATTTTTAACAAAGTTGAATTTTCAACCAAAAAGGAAGAATTTTAAACGATAAACGTAATATTTCATATTTCAAACAAAAATTATTCTAATTTTATACAAAAAATAGTTGAATCCTCAAACAAAAGAGATTAATTTCAACTAAATAGCAACTCTGTAATTTAAACAAGTATATCTTTATTTCAATCTGAAATGTTTATGTAAAAATATATGAAGTAATTATGATAAACAATAAAACAATAAAAGCTTTAAATTCTCCTAAATGCTCTAGAAATTCTCTGGGCATTGAAGAACTCTTAACGATGAGCCACATTATAGAGCTTCGTCTAGTGGCCGCCAGACTTCGCGTTATCGCCAATGTAATTGACAGCTGAGTCCTGTGTTACGAGTGCTGTACAGGCAGAGATTCATATTTAGTTGTAATTTATTTTTTCGTCTTCATTATTAATAAATAGAGTACTTTAACGTAGCTTTCTGTCCGCTCTTGCATTTTTCAAAGTTTGAGGCCGATATTTAATGTATAAAAAAAGTTCGAACGTTCAAAAACTTTCGAGGTTCATAAAAAATATAAGCAAAATGCTCCCGTTCGCAAATAATTTTGATTCGTTTTTTCTGTTTAAATGACGTACTTTAACGTACATTATTGTCCTCTAATACATTTCCTAAAGTTTCAGCTAGATATTTTATTTTTAAAAAAAGTTCTCACGTATAAAAATATATTTCATGAACTAAAAAAGTGAGGTCGGTAATATAGGTATTTCGCTGTGGCACAAGCCCTTAAGTAATAAAAACTTCTTCATCGCGTGTTTTACATGTTTTTTTTTTAGAACTTGATACAAGTTTTATTGCATTTCTGTTTGTTCTCGATGTATAGTATTAATTGGAGTGGCTGTTTTGCGACAGCACAGCTACCGCCACAGGACACAGCTAGTTAGAGGAAAAATTTTAAACTTCTTCATAATAAATAATTTTGTTTAGAAAATATTTCTCATAAAAAATCACGGGCTTTTTCTTTCCCTACTTGACCTTGGGTTCTGATGGGCCCCTATTAGAATATCTAGTCTAGAAAAAACTGGTTAGGGCCCCTATCAAAATATCTAATCTAGCAAAAACTGATAGGGGCCCTGTCAGATTCTAGTTACGAATTCCCTGCTTCGTAAAGGTGTGGTGAATCTATCTGTACCTATTGGGGCCCCGACCAAAGAATTCCTAAAATCGTAAATGCCAAAAATATGTATTTTGAGGTTAAATTTAAAAAGGTTAATTTAAGTACAGCTATTCAGGGCTTCAGCAGAGCTTTTAAGTTTAGTTGCGAACATGCTTTCGTGTTGTGTTTTGCAATTATTTTTGTCCGCGATGGAAGTGAAAAGACGCCTGTAAGAGAAGGGACGATTTCTGAGCATAAAGTTTCTCTACTATTATACAATACAAAAAATGTCAAATGCAAAAAGCTCCCTAGTTACTTATATCACACATATGGCCCCAGCAGGGGCTTTTCTATTTATTTGGGTTGCAGGTGGTAGAACCCAACTAAAACCCTACTAGACAATCTAGAAGGGCCCCTATGGCCTCAGAGTTACATTCCAGATAGGGCTCCGACTAGTTTTCACCACCAGCGCCCGACTAGAAATAGGGAAAACTAGTCAGGACCCTATTGGAACCCTTTCAAAAAATTCTGCACGTGTTGTAAGAGTTTCATCGAAATCTTAAAAGGTGACTTAAATTTTAAATCTCTGCTGGTTCGCGAAACCAAGTTTCAAGTTCAAGAATTCTTGAGAACAAGACAAGCATAACGGGTTTTCCGTTAAACAGGTGCGCAAGTTAAGGTGAGCATATGGTACCGGAAATGGTGACCAAGTTTATTTACAAGACGGAAGTTCAATGCATATAGCAAGCACTCTAAGCTCTTGGTTAGATAAACTTTGCAGACACCGCATCGTCATCGATCGCGGGACTCGCGCCAAGACTTTCTTATCCTACATAATACTTTACAACTCTGGACCTTGTTTCACGTAAGCTTACTCAGGGTCGACCTTTATTTCGTGGTTTCAAAATTAATTGCGAGTGCTTAACGGAAATCTTGTTATCGCTATCGGTCACTAAATTAAACCGAACATTACTGGGAAAACACAAGGATATTTTTTGGTTAAAAGTACGATTCCGGCAGAACCTGTGGACCGATTTGAATGTTTTATATTAATGGCTGATAAAATTTTAAGGAAAGTTTCTGAGTTTTTTCAATTTTTTTCATAAATGGTGCTCGTCAATAATAGGAAAATTGTTGAAATCGCTGACATTTTACAGATTTACACTATATAAAGATATTCCACCATGATACAATAAGCAAACAAAATATTTATAAACAAATTATTTGTTAAAAATTTAAAAAAAAATTATTTTCAATAGTTTAACGTGTTCTAAAGTTATATTGCAACAAATTTGAATGGAGACATTATTTTAATGTAAAAAATTTCTCCTAAGACTATTTTTTAAAATATTATGAACAAATTTAATAAACAAATTCATTATTCAGACATTTGCCGTCAGAAAAATTCGTTTTTTTCGATCTCAATTTTTTAAAATTGGGAACCTCATAATAATTTTAGCAAATTCATTATTTTCTGATGAATTTGATGAAGTTATTAAACAAATGCATTATTCGAGCACTTATCGAGAGGAAAAATTAGTTTTTCTCAATGCCAGTTCAATGCCAATTTCATTTACTAAAATTAACAAAAATTCAATTTTAAACATTTTTATATATTTCCTGTAATTTATTAAATTTTTTAATCACAATTAATTTTTTTTAATCAATAGGATTACAGATGATTTATGGTAACTTAGAATAATTTGCGCAAAGTTCAATTTAAAAATTTTGGTAAATTTCCGGAAATTTTTCGAAATTGTTGGTCATAACGGTTTTTTGACCAATTATGGATTGTAAATTTCCATAAATAACCAAAAAATTCAATTCAAAAGTTTTTTTTACAACTTTTCAGTAATTTATAGAAATTTACGGTCATTTATGGTAATTTAGTAAGTAAATATGATAATTTACTATAAATTACCCATAATACATTTTTTAAATCTTTATAAATTTTCGGAAATTTATGAAAATGTTCGCACATTTGTGGAAACTTTAAAGGTAAATTTGGTATTTTACCATAATTTACCAAAAATTAAATTTAAACATTATTATACATTTCCTAAAATTTATTAATTTTTTTTTGTAATCACAATTAAATTTGGTTTTTAATACATGAAGTTACAGACGAGAAAAAACGATGATGATAGGAAAATTCAATTAAAAAATTTCGATAAGTTTCCGGAAATTTTCAAGAATTTTTGGTGATTTATGGTTATTTGAATAATTACGCATGGCCGACGTTTACATAATCGCCAACGTTTCATGGATTTACAATATATAAAGATATTTCACTACAGTAAAATAAACAAAAAAACAATTTATAAATAAATTATTTGTTAAAAATGGGTGTTCTATAATTTTCATTAATTTAACGTTTTTTCAAGCTATATTGCAAGAAATTTGAATGGAAACATTATTTTAATTTTGAAAATTTCTTTTTAAACTATTCTTGATAATATTATAAACAAATTTAATTGAAAAATTCATTATTCAGGCATTTGCCGTCAGAGAGATTCTTTATTTTCGCTGTCAATTTTTAAAAATTGGGAACCTAATAATAGTTTTAGATAATTCATAATTTTTAAATGAATTTTTTGATTGTATCAAACAAATTTAATAAACAAATGCATTATTTGAGCACTCATCCAGAGAAAAAATTTGTTTTTTGTCAATGCCAGTTCAATGCCAATTCAATTTAACATAAATTACCCAAAATTCAATTTTAAACATTTTTATATATTTTCTGAAATTTATTAAATTTTTTGGTACTTACAATTGAATTTGTTTTTTAATTTAATAGGATTACAGATGATTTATGGTAACTTACAAATAAATTGCGCAAATATCAATTTTTAAATTTCGATCAATTTCTGGAAAGTTTTCGAAGTTGTTGGTAATTTACGGTTATTTGACCAATTACGGATTGTAAATTTCCAAAAATTACAAAAAATTACAACTTTCCAGTAATTTATCAAAATTTCCGGTCATTTATGGTAATTTAGTAAGTAAATATGAGATTTTACTATAAATTACCCATAATTAATTTTTAAAATGTTTATAAATTTCCGGAAATTAAAAGATAAATGTGGTAATTTACCATAAATTACCCAAAATTAAATTTAAACATTATTATGAATTTCTTAAAGTTTATTATTTTTTTTGTAATCACAAATAAATTTGGGTTTTAATACATCAAATTATAGATGATAACTTATAATAAATTGGGCGAAATTCAATTCAAAAATTACGATCAATTTCCGGAGATTTTCAAACACTTTTGGTAATTTCCGGTTTTTTTACCAATTACGTATGGCCGAAGTTTACGTAAACGCCAACGTTTAACAGATTTACAATATATAAAGATATTCCTTCATGATACAATAAACAAACAAAAAATTTATAAACAAATTATTTGTTGAAAATTTTTGTTTTCTAATTTTCAATAATTTAACGTTTTTAAAGCTATATTACAAGAAATTTGAATGGAATCATCATTTTAATGAAAAAAATATTTCTTAAAACTAATCTTGTTAATATTATAAACAAATTGTACATACAAATTTATTACTCAAGACATTTTTCGTCAGAAAAATTCGGTTTTTCTATCTCAATTTTTTAAAATTGGGAAACTCATAATAATTTTAGAAAATTAATTATTTGTTTAAAAATGCATTATTCGAGCACTTATCGAGAGGAAAAATTCGTTTTTTTTTCAATGCTCATTCAATTTACCATAAATTACCCAAAATTCAATTTTTCTCATTTTTATAAATTTCCTGAAATTTTTTGTTACTTATGATTAAATTTGTTTTTTTAATCAATGGGATTACAGATGATTTATGGTAAATTACAATAAATTTCCGGAAAGTTCTCGAAATTGTTGGTAACTTACAGTTTTTTGACCAATTACGTAATGTAACTTTCCATAAATTACCGAAGAATTAAATTTAACAGTTTTTCATAATCTTTAAGAAATTTATTGAAATTTTCGATCATTTATAGTAATTTAACAAGTAAATATGATAATTTACTATAAATTACCCATAATTAATTTTAAAGGTGTTTATAAATTTCCTGAAATTTATTAAATTTTGTGGAAATCACAATAAAATTGTGTTTTCAATACATGAAATTACAGACGATAACTTACAATTATTTGCGCAAAATTCAATTTAAAAACTTCCATAAATTTCCTAAAATTTTCAAAAATTTTGGTAATTTATGGTTGTTTGACCAATTACATATGAAAACTTTCCACAAATTACCGCAAAATTTAATTTAAAAGTTTTTAAAAATAATTGTCCCGAATATTTATCGAAAGTTTCGGTCATTTATGGTAATTTACCAAGTAAATATAATAATTTACCATAAATTACCCATATTTAATTTTTTAAATGTTTATAAATGTCCAGAAAGTAATGGAAATTTTTGGACATATAGTTGTTTTGGTCATAAACCATAAACTATATAAAACTCAACTTAAAAATGTCTATAAATTTCCGATAATTTATGGCATTCCTACATGAATATTTGACAATTTACCATAATTTACCCCAAATGTAATTTTAAATATTTTTTTAAATTTTCTGAATTTTAATAAATTTTTGGGTAATTACAATTAAATTTAGTTTTTAATACATGAAATGACAGATGATTTATGGTAACTTAACATAAATTACGCAAAATTTAGTTGAAAAATGTCGATAAATTTCTGAAATTTTTGGTATTTTACGGTTATTTGACCAAATATGTGTGGTTTCTTTCCATAAATTATCGCAAAAGTAAATTCAAAAGTTTTTTATAATACTCTAGAAATATATCGATTTTCGGACATGTATGGTAATTTAACAAGTAAATATGATAATTTACCATAAATTATCCATAATTAATTTAAAAAATGTTTATAAACGTACGGAAATTTATGGAAATTTTCGGACATTTATGGTAATTTTACAGGTAAATGTGGTACTTTACCATAAATTACCCAAAATTCAATTTAAAAACTAAAAATTATTTTTTCAAAAGAAAATCTAAACGATTAAAAATTTTCCAGAAATCTTGAAAAATTTCAATGTTCTGAAATCTTTCATAATGATTAAAACTTCCATGTTTTTTTATTCTTGGAATTATTTACTATTTGGTTAAAATGAACTTTCTTTATTAATTTATTTTTGAAAAGTTAAAAATTTTATATGAGAATAAAATTTTAAATTTATTTTTTGAAAAAAAAAAACATATTCAATTTTTTTTTAATTAAAAAAAAATTTTATAACACTTTGATCTGTTATCTAATTTAATCTAATCTGTAAAAAATGACCGTTAAACTATTCCATTTTTGGGTAAAAAGATTGATCTGTTTTAGGATGAAAATTAAATTATTTGGATAAAAACTTTTTTTCGTATTTGTAAGTTCAATTTTTTTATTAAAAATTCAAGTATTTTATTTGAAATAAACTCTAATGGACAAAATTTTACTGATTTGTAGAAATTTCATCTTTTTGCTTTAAAAATTAAACTTATTAGCTTAAAAGTAATATTTTTAAATTAAAAATTCGACTTTTTTTAGGTAACTGGGTTTTTTTGGCTTTAAAATTAAATCATTTCGCAAAAAAATTCAGGTAATTTTTTCAAAATTCGATTGTTTTGGTCGAGAATTCAACTTTTCGGTTAAAAATTTAATAACATTGTTAATAATTTGTTTATTATTGTTAAAATTTAGATTGTCCGAAAATTCAACTATTCTATGTTTGGTTAACACTTTATCAGGTATATTGGATAAGTTTGAAAACCGTCTTTTTTGAAAGAACATTAATTTTTTGGTCGAAAATTCAACTTTTTGTTGAAAATTTGATTCTCTTGATGAAAATTTGTATTAATGAATTCAAAAGTTAACTTTTTAGTTGAGCTGTCATATTTTCTGTGTGATAATTTGTCTTTTTGGCTTTAAAATTAAATAATTTTCTGAAAGATTTTTTTTTTTTCAAAAGTTGTCTTTTTTGGCAGAACATTAGTCTTTTCAGTAAATAATTCATTTGTTTGGTTAAATATTTAACAACTTCGTTTAAAATTTATTTTTATTGTTAAAATTATTATTTTTTAATCAAAAAATTTAACTCTTTCATGTTTCGTTAAAACTTTATCGGGTGCATTCAATAAGTTAAAAATTTCAATTTTTTACAGAATATTTAATCCCCTTGGTAGAAAAGTATTCATCTTTGTCGATAGTTTAACTTTTTGGTTGACTTTTTATCTTAAAGAATTAAATTTTATTTAAATACAAAAAGGATTAAATAATTGCTTTTGCAATTAGTAATTTTCTGATTAAAGATTATTATCCAAATTTTACTCTAAATAAATTGATAAAGAACTCCCCACTATTTACTTAGTAGAACTTTATGCTAGTTCAGATTTAAATAACCAAAAGTTTTAAAAAAATAATTTTTAAAATTAATTTAAGAATATGTATTTAGCTTTCATAAATAGTCCTTTTCACCATTTCAGATTTTCAAATCGACCCTCTACGATAATCGATCCTTATATATCAATATTGACACTTTGGGAAAAACAAATCGACTCCCTAAAATGATCGAATCGACCATCCGATACGATCGAGTCAAATGTTTGAGGAAGTCAGATCGACCATCTGAGATTTTCAAATGGTCCGAGACAATCGAGTCAACTTTCTGAGATTGTTGATTTGGCCTCTTGTTTTAGCCTTCTAGAGATAGTCAATTTATCCCTCTTTAAGAGCTATCCTATAGTTGACCCTCCATGATGGTCTATCGGCAAATTTACATAGCTAAAATGGAAATCAATTTCGAAATTTCTCAAAACTTATTTTTACTACTACAATTGTTGAAATATGTTTCTTGAAAAAGTAGAGAAAATTCTAAAATTTCTTACACTGGAAAAAAACATCTGAATCAATGAATTATTGGTCTGTGGCCTTAAACAATCATATGATATTGTTTCTTATTTTTTTAATTCAATAAAAATATTTTTAAGTTAAAAGAATATAACCTCCGCATTTTAGCTACATTTTTTTAAATATCATTAATATTATAACTTAAATCGAAAACTGTGATTTAAACTTCTGAGGAATTAGAGACGAAAATTGGAACTCAAATATTTTTCTTTGTTTTTAGTTTCTCATAGCACCTACTGCTTGCGGATCACTAAAATAAAAAATTTAAATACCAATGGTATATTTTTGAAATTGATCCAGTTTTGAATTTTTGTCTAATTAAAAAATTTTTAGCAGAATAGTTCCGAATTACATATATTTTATATATACCAAATAATATTACTTTTTTACTTTTTTATCGAAATAAGAAATTTCATTAGGATAATTTGTAAGTGTTGTATCCACCTATAAGAAAATTTGAGGAAAATTCCTAAAACTCATAATTTTTTTTCCTTCAAATTTTGAAAAGGTTCTAACTTTCTGAATTTTAGTCGAATTAACAAAATTAACTGACATAATTTCTAAGTATATTTGATGCAAGTCTTCTGCCCATCTTTAAGAAAATTGGACAAAAATGTCTGCAAACCAAAAAAAAAAAAATTCTTCATATTTTGAAAAGTCTCGAACTTTTTGAATTTTGTTTGAATCGAGAAATATATATTTGATATCAAGTGAATAATTTAAATGAAATTTCCTAATCCTAATGTTTTCTTTTTTTCTAAACATTTTCAAAATTTTTTCCAATTTTTCTAATTTTTATCGAAGTTCAAAGCTTTATTTGGATAATTTGCAGTTCTTCTACGCGTCTATAGGAAACTTTGACAAAAATTTCTAAAAACAAAAAAAAAAATTTTTTAATTTTGAAAATGCTCTAATTTTTTTAATTTTGGATGGAAATATTTGCTTAGCGAACTTAACCTTAATTTTTTTTTAACTGGTGCCTGTTTTGACTTAAGGTTACCCATGTAAAACGCCCCTACCACAACCCTACGAGTACCTCAAAACTTACCTTAAAACTAAAAATGTTGTTACTTAAAATTATTAATATTGGTCTAGTAGAATATTTAATAATATTGGTTTATTAATTTTTATTCGTTTACACAAATGGAATTTGTTTAACTATTTTTCTTCGACAATTCGTTTTTTCCGTAATAATTAATACTATTGGCCTAGTGGAATATTTAGTAACATTAGTTTTTTAATTTTCAACTGTTTAAATAATTGGAATTTATTTAAATAATTTTTTTATTAAAAATTATTAATATTTCTTAACCCATTAAGTCCTGACTGGACACATTTTCAAGATTTTTTTCAACGGCTCTATTAATTAAGAAAACGCTCACAGAAGAAATCAAAACCACCTATTTCCGACGTAAAATTGTATGACCTTTCGATTTCTGAAGTTAGAATTTAAAAAAAATGCTATTTAATCGGTAGATTTTTTTGATTTGTGCATTAAAAGTGTCCGTGCACTCTAGCCTTCAATATGTAGTGGTAGGTTTTTTTAAATTAAACACGGCGGCATCCAATATGGCGGCCCAAATAAAATTTTTTTTTAATTTTTCCGGTACTTTTTCCTGCACTAACAATTTTTTTCATTTTTGATAAAAATTAGTGCAAATTAGTTTTTTTGGGTCGCTGATTGAAAATATGCTGCCAGATTTTCAAAATTCAAGATGGCGAATCCAATATGACTGTCAAAAATGTCACAAAATGGTTCAATTTTCATGAAATTCATATAGAGTTTTTTTTTTAGTCGGTGATTACGAATCTGCTATCAGATTTTTAAAATTCAATATAGCGGAACCAATATGACTGTCAAACATTTCAAGAAAATATTAAATTTTCATAAAAATTCGTATAATGGGGTGGTTTTACGGCTCGCTGATTTCGAATATGTTATCAGATTTTCAAAATTTAAGATGGTGGATCTAATATGGCTGCCAAAAATTTCAAAAAATAGTCCAAATTTTCTGAAAATATGAATTGGGATGTTATGGGTCTTATATGTCGTTGCCTGGATTTCACCACGAGGAGGTGAACACAATAAACAAAGCCTCTTCTTTTTTTTTAATTTCTTCAAATTAAAATTTTTTTATAAGAAAACCTTTTATAATCAATAATCCAAATACTTAGTATAATCTTCTAATTTATTCATTCATATTTTTAAAATTCAAGTTGGCAGATCCAATATGGCTTCCGAAAATTTTGAAAGTTGTTCAATTTTCATCAAAAATTTTATCGAGGGGTTTCCTGGATTGCTGATTACGAATATGTTATCAGCTTTTAAAAATTCAAGATGGCGGATCCAATATGACTGCCAAAAATGTCGAAAAATGGTTCAATTTTCATGAACATTCGTATAAAAGGGTTTTACGGATCGTTGATTACGAATCTGTTATCAGATGTTTAAAATTCGAGATGGTGATTCCAATATGGGTGCCAAAAATTTGAAAAAATTGTTCAATTTTCATGAAATTATGAATGGGGAGGTTATGGGTTGTGTTTCTTAGACGACATATATTATGTGTCGTTGCCCGGCTTTCACAACGAGGACGTAAACGCAATAAAGAAGGACTCTTCTCTTTCTTTAATTTTTTCAAATTTTTTTATTTTTATTAATTTTTTTTATAATAAAACCCTTTATAATCAATAATCCAAAAACTTATTATTAGATTCTAACTTATTTATGATAAATTGAAAATCAAGGTATGCATGAATATGCATCACACATCTTACAGATTTTCTGCGTCCTTGAACCACATTTTTTAAAATTTAATTTTTAATTTTTGATTCGATTCTATTGATGCAGTTTCATGTACTTTTCTTCTTTTATCATTTTTATTGCTAGGAGTTAAAATAAATGTTTTAGCTGCTTAGTAATCTCGTTTCTTTTAATTGAATATCTTCATGAAAATTAAACAATTTTTTGAAATTTTTGGCAGCTATACTGTATTCATCATCTTGAATTTTGAAAGTCTGACAAAAGATTCGTAATCAGCAATCCAAAAAACCCCACCATAAAATTTTTTATGAAAATTAAAACATTTCTGAAATTTTTGGCAGCCATATTAGATCCGTCATCTTGAATTTTGAAAATATGATGGCACATTCGTAATCAGCGACTCCAAAAATACACCTATATGAATTTACATAAAATTTGAACAATTTTTTGAAATTTTTGGCAGCTATATTGGATCCGTCATCTTGAATTTTGAAAACGTGATAGCAGATTCACAATCAGCGACCCAAAAAACCATCTTGCACTTATTTTAATTAAAATTTAACAAAAATTGTTATTGCAGGAAAAAGTACCGTAAAAATAAAAAAATAAATTGAATTTAAGCCGCCGTATTGGATGCCGCCATGTTTAATTTAAAAAAAACCAAGCACTACATTTTGAAGGCTGAAGTGCATGGACACTTTTAATGCACAAATTAAAAAAATCTACGGACGATTTTGTTCCTGAAATTACATATTAAAAATTTTTTTATTCGACAATTAGTGTTTTTTGTTAAATAAACAAATATATCTGCAGAAATAGAAAGATCAGACAATTTTACGTCGGAAGTAGGTATTGTCGACTTTTTCTATGGCCGATTTAATAGGTAATAGGGCTGTTGAAAAAATCTTTAAAATGTGTCCAGTCAGGACTTAATGGGTTAAGCGGAATATTTATCAACATTGTTTAAATAATTTTATTTTTAAAAAAATTTAATACAAATTACTACTATCGGTCTAGTGGAATATTTAACAACATTAGCCAATTGAATTTTGATAATTAAACAAATCCCATTTGTGTAAAAAATGTTGTTTTTTTTTTAATTCGTTGAACTGGTAGTTTATTTTTAGTAAGTAATATAAACTTATATTCACATATTTCTTAATTGTAGAAGCAATAAATTATTATTTATTTTTAAAAAATAATAGTAATCAAGGTTTTATATTAACTAATTTCATATTTACAATTATTGTTCGCAAAAATTAGAGGCTGTTGAAAATGAATAATAATTTATTGCTTATACAATTACAAAATATTTTAAAATAAATTAATGTCATTAACGTTAATAAGATGCCAGTTAGATGAATTTTTACCAAAAAAAAAAAAAACGTTTTGAACGAATTGGGTTTTCTTTACATACTTGATCATTAATTGTTTGCATCATAAAATTTTATTTATATTAAAGCATACCTATTTCAATTACATAATTTTTCAAATGAGTTTGATGTGTGAAATGAGTACCTGCATTTAGTTTTTAGATTTATATGTTAATGTGTTTTAATTTTTTCTGATATTAGTATAAAAGGTTACTAAAGAATCAAATTTTCAGAAATGAAAGTAAAAATTAAATATAAAAAGTAGAATAAAAATTATTACAATGTCCAAATGAAAATTATAGTTTAATGTTTTTTACGTTACGAATACACTAATTAATTGTTTAAAATAT
Source organism: Druon quercuslanigerum (assembly GCA_010014905.2). NCBI lineage: Eukaryota > Metazoa > Arthropoda > Insecta > Hymenoptera > Cynipidae > Druon > Druon quercuslanigerum. Next base: position 17,532 of record JAAAKG020196972.1, read on the forward strand.
CTCCATTCCAGTTACATTATTTTTTTAAAGTTTTGCGATGCTAAATGATCAACTGAATTCTAATTTTAAAATTACTTAACAAAATATTGTTTTTTTCCTGGAATAGTTTAAAATTTACAAAAAACTCAAATTTTCTTAAAAATGTAAAATAAAAATTATTTGAATGATTCACTAAAAATAATTATTTAATGCTTTTAATTTAATTCATTCATTTATTAATTATCAGCTAAATAAATTTTGTTTACAATATAAAATTACATGCAGATTAACCTTTAATTTTGTCCACTTGAGTAGCATGAATTTGTGTAATAAAAGTTTATTTATTTCTGAGATAAGTTTATTCCAATTATTTAATTTTTGTATGTTTGTTTGATGTTGTGGAATGAGTATCTGAGTTCATTGTTCATAAATATATTTTAACTTTTCTGAAATTGGATTAAAATTTTATTATTAATTCTAATTTTTATTAAAATATAAATTAGACATTATTTTAATGTATCAATTGCATTTTTGGTTTTAAGGATACATGAAATTTTTTTTACATGCATTTTACATTCCGATTTTGAATTTTTTTAAATTACAGTTCATTAAATTTTACAGAGCTTGACGCTCCGAACTTCGATCTCATCTATTTGTTTATTAATAATTTTTTCACTCAAAGTATGAAAATAATAAAATTTTGTACTTGTGTTTTATTGTCTGAAATGAATGTTCAGGGACTCAAAGAATACAAATAGTTTTTTCCTTATTCCATTTATTTTGCTATAAACAAATTTTATGGAAAAATTGACAAATAGTCTTATCATTGGTAATTTTTTTTTGTTTTGCTAAGAGTGCTTCATATTAATGTTGGAATGACATTTAATTACAAAAATAATCAAAAAGTTTGTAATAACCATGCTTATAAACAATTCTTGTTCCGAAGTATTAAAATTTGAGATTTTTTAAAATGATAATTTTCTTTAATCGCCAGAACAACTTCAGGTATTCCACAAAATATTAAGTATTTAATAATATTCGATGAAATATAACAATTAAAATTATTATAAAAAATTAGATAAATAAATTTAAAATTTTGGCCCTTTTGCATAGAAATATAATTTCGCACTGAAATGTTTTGGGCAAAAAAAAAATTCTAATCGAGAGTGTTCAACTGTCGAACGTGTTTATCTAAGTTGTTTATAAAAAATTCAATTGTTATATTTTCTCAAACCTTATTAAATATTTATTATTTTGAGGAATTCCTGAAGTCTTTTGGGTGATTAGAGAAAATTATAATTTGACAAAATCTCAAACTTTAATATTTTGCAACAATAATTAGTAATAACAATGATTATTAAAAACTTTTTAATTAGTTTTGTCATTAAATGCCATTCCTACATTAATATGAAGCACTTTTAGCAAATAAAATTTTTTCTACATTTTAGAGAACTATTTGCCCATTTGTTCATAAAATTTGATTATAACAAATAACGGGAATAATAAAAAAATTATTTGTATTCTGTGAGTCTTTAAACATTCATTTAAGATCATATAAAGTTTACCTAATCAGTTATTACAGCGTTAAAAATTTTTTATTTAGAAAATTTTAGTTTTTCCATACTTCAAGTGAAAAAATGTTAATAAACAAATAGAACAAATAACTCTAAATATTTTTAAAGAAAAAAAGTTCGACCGATTTTGATTTTTTTAAAATTTAAAGCTTTCTTGTGTGATTGTTTGATTTCTGACAATGTAATTTTTTAAATAAAATTAATTAACAAATGCAATTAAAAATTAACAATTTTTCAATCTCTTATACTGCTGGACATCATTCAAGGCAAGTTTCCAAACTAATTATCTGTACTTTCACATAAATTGTATAAATTCCCATAAAATGGCATTCTAATTTTTTTCAACTGGATTTCCTTATTAAATCAAAAAAATTAAACAACTTTTTTGAAAATATGCTTTCTTAAAGCTCGACGTATTATATATGATTTTTAAACATACTTAAATGATTTCAAATTAAATCAATATTCAAGACACATTCTTTTTTAAACTTTTAAGGCGCTTCGTGTTTGATACTTTTTTATGAAAAAAGCAAATTTTAAAAATATTAAAGTGGGCAATTACATTTTTTTTTGTTAAGAATAGTAAGGCATAATAACATTAATGCGCTTTTGAAAAATAATTCAATCATGGTTAAAATTTGTAAATATAAATAATATTTTCTTATAATCAGCATTAAATAGCGGATTAATAAATGTCACTTATTTTTTCGATAACATTAATTGACATTAAAAATTGTCGCAAAACTAATAATTGCAAACTGTCATTATTAATTAATAAAATACAATTTTAGAATAAGCTAAATAGCATAATGCGCTCCATTTATTTTAGTTATTTTTATTTGAAATTTTGATTCACATATTTACTCTGATTATTTATTCAATAATTACTTTATTAAAATGAGTGAGATTTAGGAAAAATAATAATTCTTACCTAATAATTAATATTTTGGACGACTGAAAAATCCCGATAAATAAAATTCCCGAATTATTATATTACCGTATCAGAAAATTCAAGAATAATAAAATTCCCTTCTTTTAATAATATTACAGAATGGTGAAATTCCCCAATAATAAAAATGCCGACAGAAAATTTTCGAATTATACAATACGCGACTTGGAAAATTCCCGAATTTAAAGAATAAATTTTTTTTCCTAAATACGTTTTGTTGATCACAAGAAAATTAAATTTTCCTTTTTTTAAATAATGTGTAATGTTTAAAATTTCGAAAATTATTGTTTAAAATTTGAAATAACAATAATTTTCAATAAAACATTTCTGGAAGACGCATTGTTTTTTGCATAGTATTTTAAAAAATGCGAAGATTTTAAATTTACATATATTTTTTTAAAAATCGATATAGGGTACGATGAAAAGAGAGGGTGATTTTTTTGGGTTCGCGGGGCAAATTTGATAAAATTTAACCTAATATCTGCAAGGTGAATTTTCATTTTTCGAACTTGCAAATTTGATTTTTTGACACCTTCTAATAATAATTTTCGCAATTTTAAACATTAAAAATAATCTTAAAACAATAATATTTATAATTGTATTTGTAATCCATAAAGCATATTTATAAAAAATTGTGACTGTTTAAATTTGTAAATTTTACAATTCGGATATTTTATAATTTCGCAATTTGCTGTCGGAAATTTTATTATTCGGGAATTTTCCAATTAGGGAATTTTATTATTCGGAAACTTTATTATTCGAGAATTTTATTATTCGGGAATTTTCCAATTCAATATTAGTTTAAAGCAATTAAAAAAATGTTTTTTTTAAAATAAATATTATTCATTTATTGAAAGCACAAAATTCCAAAATATATTTAGCAAAGAAATTTAGAAGTGATTTTTTTAATATTCAAAAATTATTTTTAGAATTTAAAATAACAATAAATGTATACAAATTATATAAAGAAATAAATTTGAAAACACGTGCGCCTCGAACGGTACATGACATTTTTCCCTAAATTTTCTCCGAACCTAATCAAATTTTCCAAACAAAATTTGCATGATTTAATTCAGCAAAGCAGTCAATCTTTAAAACTATAATACTGTATTTTTTATTTAAAAACTCGAATAATTTTACTCATATCAAAATTTATTGGACTACTGACGTAAACTATTGCATAAATAATGCTGCGAATTTAGACGAATTTATTAGTGTATAACAGAATAGTGTTCTAAAAAGAAACACAAGAGCGTTTAAAATATTGATAATTAATAGTCATCGAGCAATAAAAAACTCTAACAAATGCATATTTAGAGAAACGATTTGCGAATAGATTTTTTATTCGAGGGTTAGTTCCAGACGGTCGGAGAATGGGGATTCCGTAAATTTGTCCCAGGGGCTCTAAGCTCGTATGTTTTATGTTGAGAGCAGTAACTAACAATTCGTAGTTTGCGGCCTGCCGCTATATTTTCGTCAGTTGGTTCCCCGAGGCCCCGTGGAACCGCCAATTTATTACTGAGCCTATGCTCTGTCTACCTTCACGCTCTATTTATTCGGTAATCGCCCGACTCGCATTGATTCCTGCCTAAGTGTACCCTCTCCATTGCTACCCCTCACTTGCCTTCACCCAGTATATCTCGCGTCAGATTAGAGGGGGGGCATACCTGAGATCTTAAAATTACTATTCATTCTACATACAATCCCTTTGTATTAGCGGTCATTGCCCGACTCGCATTAATACCTAACTAAGTATACCCCCACCATTGCTACCCCTCACTTGTCTTCACCCAGTATATCTTGCGTCAGATGCGAGGAGGACATGCTTGAGATGCTGAGTTTACTATTCATTGCACTTATAATCCCTTTGTATAAGCGGTCATCGTCTGACTCGCATTGATACCTAACTAAGTACACCCCCACTATTCCTACCCCTCACTTGTCTTCACCCAGTATATCTTGCGTCAGATGCGAGGAGGACATACTTGAGGTATTGAATTTACTATTCATTGTACTTACAATCCCTTTGTATAAGCGGTCATCGCATTGATACCTAGCTAAGTATACCCCCACTATTGCTACCCCTCACTTGCCTTCACCCAGTATATCTTGCATCGATTGCGAGGAGGACATACTTGAGGTGTTGAATTTACTATTCATTGTACTTATAATCCCTTTGTATAAGGGGTCATCGCCAGACTCGCATTGATACCGAACTAAGTATACCCCCACCATTACTACCCCTAACTTGCCTTCACCCAGTATATCTGGCGTCTGATTAGAGGAGGGCATACCTAAAATATTGAAATTACTATCCATTGCAATTATAGTCCCTTTGTATTAGCGGTCATCGTCCCACTCGCATTGATACCTGGCTAAGTATACCCCCACCATTACTACCCGTCACGTGTCTTCACCCAGTATATCTCGCGTCAGATTAGAGGGGGGGCATACCTGAGATCTTAAAATTACTATTCATTCTACATACAATCCCTTTGTATTAGCGGTCATTGCCCGACTCGCATTAATACCTAACTAAGTATACCCCCACCATTGCTACCCCTCACTTGTCTTCACCCAGTATATCTTGCGTCAGATGCGAGGAGGACATGCTTGAGATGCTGAGTTTACTATTCATTGCACTTATAATCCCTTTGTATAAGCGGTCATCGTCTGACTCGCATTGATACCTAACTAAGTACACCCCCACTATTCCTACCCCTCACTTGTCTTCACCCAGTATATCTTGCGTCAGATGCGAGGAGGACATACTTGAGGTATTGAATTTACTATTCATTGTACTTACAATCCCTTTGTATAAGCGGTCATCGCATTGATACCTAGCTAAGTATACCCCCACTATTGCTACCCCTCACTTGCCTTCACCCAGTATATCTTGCATCGATTGCGAGGAGGACATACTTGAGGTGTTGAATTTACTATTCATTGTACTTATAATCCCTTTGTATAAGGGGTCATCGCCAGACTCGCATTGATACCGAACTAAGTATACCCCCACCATTACTACCCCTAACTTGCCTTCACCCAGTATATCTGGCGTCTGATTAGAGGAGGGCATACCTAAAATATTGAAATTACTATCCATTGCAATTATAGTCCCTTTGTATTAGCGGTCATCGTCCCACTCGCATTGATACCTGGCTAAGTATACCCCCACCATTACTACCCGTCACGTGTCTTCACCCAGTATATCTCGCATCAGATTAGATGAGGGCATACCTTTACGTTTTAGAAGATGCTGAATCCGAATCTGAAAATTATTTCATCCTAAAATTGGGGAAATCTTGTCAAAATACAGTTGACAATTCATTATTTAAATAATAGTTTTAACAATAAAATAAATGTAAATGAATCAAATTAATTATTTATTCGTCATTTTCATAATTTATTGCATTTTCTTTATTTGTATATAAAGTTCGACAACTGCATAGACTGAAACATTTTGAATTAGATTTTTTGCATGGTAAGATTTCTATATAACAAGATTCTTTTCGTGAACAAAAACAGAAAAAGTTTTGCAATTATTCCATTGTACATATGCCGATGTTAAAGTCAGATAATATAATTCCTTCGTCGATCAGCCATCGCTTGATTTCTTTTGTGAATTTACCAAATACATCTCAGTGCGTGTTTTTGTAATGCAGGCTTAGACGGTGGTAACTTATCGACACTTGGATTTTTCAGTCGGGCTAAATTATATCGCAGCAAATTAATGTTAGTACAAACAGATTTAGATTTATTATTTAGATCATACAACATAGCTAAAAAATTACGAATAATTTTAAGAGCATGTTCGATTGAAACATTGCATAATAAAACCTCGATAATTCATCGATAAGTCCTAGATAACGTATTATGAATTTCCCTTAAAATACATTCGATGCGGAAAGTGTGAAAATGTTTTTCAGTTAATATTA
>JAAAKG020196983.1:0-23969 GCA_010014905.2 Druon quercuslanigerum
AGGGCATTGAAAATGCATATAGGTGAAGATTTAGTTGCAAGTGTGCGTGCTACCCCGAAGAGCAATATCTCCTACAGTGGTAACTTCACCTTGCTTCGAGCATTAAAAAAAAAAAAAAGGGATTTGGAATGTATTTGCCTGTTTAAATCGGATGGGCTCGAGTTCGATCGAACCGTAAAATACCTTTGCAACAGAATTAATTTTTATATTTAAACATATTCGAGATGAAACAATGGCTCACCGAAATTCGGTGCATGGAAAAATGGAAATCTAGGCCAGGTTAACCGAAATTTAGTGAGCGTAGTGCAAATGATTTCAGTGAGCCCAGCTAATTCGCATATTATTGCAAATAATCAGTGACTGTCCAAACTATTAACCCTGATTTATGTAAATTCAATCAAATGTATTGAGTTCTCTAAATTCTTCTGAAAGCATGGAATTCTCTTCAACTATTTCCAAAGTCATCACCTTTGGCCATCGGTTTAACTACTCGTGAATAAGGATTTACACGCTTTTTTGAATTTTGAAGAATTCTGTAGAAGTCTTTGAATTCAGTTGAAACCTTTAAAAACTTTTTAGAATTCCCATACATTCTTTTGAATTCCCTTAAAGATTTTTAGGAATTCTCTTGAAATACTTAGGATGTAACTTTATTTATTTTTAATTTTCTAAATTCTTCTCAAAACATGAAACTTTTTCAACTATTTCGAAATTTAGCAGCTTTGGTTGACGAATGAACAGCTACTGGATTATGATGCACACGTTTTTCTTGAATTCTGCATAATTCTGTAGAAGTATTTAAATTCAATTTAAATCTTTTGAATCTTTTAACACTTTTTTTTAATTCTCTTAAAATCAATGGAATTCAGGTTGAATTATTGTAGATTCCTTCAAGTCTTTTGAATTCTGCAGAATTCTCTCGATTTCTTAGAACACAACCATAATCTTTTGAATTCGTTTAAAGATCTTTGAATTCTATTGAATAATTCAAAATATAAATTGATTTATTTTTAACTTTCTGAATTCTTCTGAAACATAAAATTCTTTTTAACTATTTCCAAATAAATCAACTTTGGTGGAGGGTGAATTGCTACTGAATCAGGATGCACTCGTTTTTTCTTAATTCTGTAGAATTCACAAGGCTTCAAGGGATTTCAACAGTTAAACGTGAATTCTAAATATTTTAAGGGAATTCTGAGAAGTTCTTAAAGGTTTCAACTGAATTCAAAGACTTCTACAGAATTCTTTAGAATTCCAAAAACGTGTGAATCCTTATTCTCAAGTAGTTAAACTGATGACCAAAGGTGATGACTTCGGAAATAGTTGAAGATAATTCCATGCTTTCAGAAGAATTCAGAGAATTCAATACATTTGATTGAATTTTACATAAATCAGGGTTAATTGTTTGGACAGTCATTGATTATTTGTAATAATATACGAATTATCTGGGCTCACTGAAATCATTTGCACTAAGCTCACAAAATTTCTGTGAACCTGGTCTAGATTTCCATTTTTTCCATGCAACGAATTTCGGTGAGCCATTGTTTTATCTTGAACATGTTTAAATATAAAAATTAATTCCGTCGCAAAGTTATTTTATGGTTCGATCGAACTCTAGCCCGATTTAAACAGGCAAATACATTCCAAATCGCATTCTACTTGCAACTAACTGTTCACCTATATGCATTTGCAATGCCCTCTAGTACCCAAAATACGCACCGGACCCAAAAATGCCTTGGGACTTATCGACTTGAATTTTTTTTTCTATCCGCCATTACAAGGAACGACAATTCTCCAATAATAACATACACAATATATATATTGCTTACCTGTGACTGATGACGCAAGGCCTGAGTATTCTTCTGCTGTTGGATTACTTTTCGAAGACGATCTACAAAACCGGATTGATCATTTGGTATGAAACCGAGAAATGATCCTTTTTCTGCTGTGTATAAAAGCAGAAGAACTTTGATGCCACATGGTGGCTGCGAATTAAAGTGAACACATCCGGCCTAAAATTTCAAATATTAGTTTTTTAGCTAAGTACGAATTTTAATTATAAGATTTTTTGAATAAATAAGTTGTGAAATTAACTATACACAATTCGTGAAATGCATAAAAGTAATTTAATACTTACGAAGCCGGAAGACATGACTTTTATAAGAGACTCAAGAGCTTCACATGGCGTGGGATAAAAACAGACTGATCTCGAATTCTTCAAGTAAGCATTGCCTATCGTCCCTAGTAACATTTTAGGCATTAATTGCATCAATAACTTTTGTGGCCAAGCATCAGTTTTCCTACAAAAGGAAAAGTAAAACAAGTTATTTGAAACCAGAATGTTAAGAAACATGTGAAAATCTGATAAGTGAGATAATAACCAAGATTTCTAAATTCCACGGTCGTACACAGGTCCGGGGGATCTCATGGTGGGGAAAGTTCCCTTACATAAGTTACATTTCATTAAATTTATTTCTAGTCTTATAATTTTTAAGCTTTACTCAGCGAATATTACTACGATTACATTTAAAAATGCATCCATACTATTTAAATTATTAAATACATGTTGAAAATATTTATTTTATCACAACCAAATTTTAAATTAAACCGCTACTACTCTACTATTACATCCCTTAGTGGCAATTTTTAGAAAGAACCGGAAGCTTCAATAAAAGAACTTCTCCCTCCACGAGATTCCCCGGACCTGTTTATACGACCATGCATAATCCACTTTTGAAAAAATTGGAGATTCATAGTTGATCGGTGGTATTCCGAAAGAACATATGAAACATTTGGTTGCTTTATTCGGAAATAAGAAACTTTCACAGAAATAAACACAGAAGTCATCAGGTTTCAAGAAAACAGAGATTTTTTTTCGATTGGTCGATCATATGTATGGTGCATTTGGTGACAAAGGAGGTCTTTGATTCTTCATTCGTATGCATTGTAAGCATAAATATTGCAGATCCTGAAATCGCAGCTTATTCGTTTACCAATGTTATTATATTTTATTTTTATTCGATTAAACATTACACAGATCTGTAGATAAAAATTAATAGAAGCATAAGTATGGCCAACTGAGACCATTATTAATATCTCTTATATAAGAGTAAAATGTTAAAAGCAGTTCAATAACTGCTCTTCATGCATTGCTAATGAAAGAGAAAGCATAATCGGTATGTAATATTTCGAATATGCAATTCCAAAAACCAATTTAATATATCACACTCAGCTTTCCCCCGGTCCAATGACGTAGATGTGATAATACGATGGTGCAAATTATTTATTTTTTCGTCCTGGTCATAGGGCAAGCTAAATGTGATATACTAAATGGATTTTGGAGTTTTATATTCTAAATATTGCACAGTATGCTTTATCTTCCATTAAAAACGTATGAAAAGCTGTTATCCAACTATTTTCTAGACATCAATAACAGTAACAGTGAATCAAGCTTAGCTCTTATTAAGTTTGATATGCATATCTTGATACTTTCGTATCGTATTAGCAAACAAGAGAAGAAATCAGCCAAATTGAAAACCACCGGGCGCGTCCTCGAGTTGCGCATGGAGGGCCCCCGTACCGACGGTTTCTGTTGAATGAATGAAAAGCAGTAGCGGACAATGGTTTAGGGATTGTCTCAAGAGAAAAAACCCCAATCTAAAGTCTACAAGGTTACTGTGTCTCAGAGTAACATTGGCTTATCTTCACAAGTAAGGCTCTGCAGATATTGACCAAATGTTTCCACAGCTACTCATCAGAACAAAATGTGTTCTTTCTAAGATAAAAAACAAAGCACCCAGGGAGAAATGGCAAAAATCCCTATGGAGAAAGCATCTTCTACTGAGAAGATATAAATTATCAAAGGAGCCCTAGAGCATAATTCGGAATCTATAAATGGGACAACATCTTGGAGTAAGCCTGATGCAGTGGAAAGTAGGGGCATAGGTGGACATATGTACTATGCTGATGTAGGGGGGGGGCGGAGTCACATCAAACAGTGAAACCACGAGAAGATAAATTTTCGGATGCTACTAGGAAGAAGTCGAGACACCAAATCTTAAATCAATAGGACGCATCAACCAGTCAAATAGGGACTCCGAAGAAACCCCACTTTGATAACAGCACGCCGAATGAGAACAGGAATGAGAAGACGGTGCGGCTGAGTCTCTTACAGCCAGGCCCTTCAAAGTCACCGAAAAAAGGCCATAGTTGCCGAAGGGTTTCTAATGATCAAACTCCATGACGATCATGTCATTAGAGTAGAAGATCGATGAGGTGTAACCTGGAAAAGTCATTCCGAGATTTGTAGATTGACACTTCAAACATTATATTTTTATCGGCATCTGTTCGGACGAAATGCCTCGAACTTGAATCATTGAAGTGGCTCGCAAATTACAACCTTGAGCGGGAGCTACGATCAAAGTGGTCGACAGTAAAGACCTCCCAAGGCCAGTAAAGCTGCCGGCTTGGATTCCTAGTGTATTCGTAAAAATCAATATAATCATCCCCTCAAAAGCATAAATTGCACCCTAAATACACAGCTCCGGATCTGTTTAGAGAAGATGCGAAGGTGACAATCTAAAATGTACATTAGATGTCTGAAAGCGGAACGCCGGCTTTTGCTTTACAAGACGATAGTTAGATGCTTGAGTAAGTCATTTACCATAGTTCTATAGAAACACCTGACGCAGCACTTTATGTTAAAGGCGATATTAAATTTATTGGATCACCAAGGTGTTTTTCTAAAGACTGTGGAAATAAATATCGAGCACCATTTAGGAGATAGCCGCCAACCTATGGTGATTTGCTAATTGTACCTACCATTTGTGGAGAAATCTGGTCGACTGCAGCTGTGTTAAGGGATGGCCGTTGCTCATCGGATACGATGTTGATGCACATCACGTTTCTTCAGATAGTTAAGGACACCAACCACAGGGGTCAGCTTTTATTAAATCGATACGTCCCTATCGAATCAGACAGATATGCTTCTGCTTGACAGCCGAAAGACTCTGGCTCAAAGGTATAGGAACCCCAAAGCAACTGACTGGGATACCTAGACTTGAGGACCTGAAAAAGGATACAAGACGCCTTGTTAACAAGGCTAAAAATAATGAGAATTGAGACATGCACAGGGCAACATTAACATTATATAATAATGAGAAACAAAATGCCGTAAGGGAATCCTAAAGGGGGTATTGCCAAGGGATCGAGAATATACCTGACACTGCTAGACTCTAGAGAACCTTGAAAAGTAACTCAACATGTCAACTTTCGTGTGAAATAGCTAAAACTATTATTGACGTCCTAGAGCACCTAATGAGGGTACAATTCACCTCAGAAGGATCCACTTCAAGAAGCAGAAGATGATAAAATATTCCCTGCATTAATTCAAGAAGGAATTCAGTCCTTGGTAGGTCCATTGTGCGACATCTTTCGATCATGCTTAGCAGTGCGATACACCCGGGTTGCATAAAGGAAGCCTTGCAAGCGTATTTCACGGCTTCAGTTTAAAATTACAAAGTCGAGACGGCATGCGTCAAATGTTTAGTGTGTGATTAGCTACATAACATCAAATGAAAAGTTCACTCTAAAAGTTAGGGCACTTACTCAAAACTTACGGAAAGCAAATCACCTTTCACCACCAAGCAGTACTGAAAACAGCACATTAACAGCTAAAGAACGCCTTAAAAGGCGAGTAAAGTGGATTTGAGCAAATTCTATCTTTTCTACTCATGCTTCCCGTCTGTTCAATAAAACGCCATGGACAATGAAAATCCGCCTAGCCTATAAGAGAATCGAATCTTCTGGGAACTATTATATGGAGATACTTATCAGCTAAATGAAATCGCTTTAGATATCTCACTCTTCCGTAACTTTTGCTAGAGGCGACGTTTGCATCAACTAGAGGAGGAGTGTCCGGTAATTACTGCTGAAAAAGTGAAGAAAGTAAACAGAACTAGAGAACTAAGAACATTTCAGCGCTAGGGCCTGATAAAATCAACAACTTTTGGTGAAAGAAGTTCACTTCTATGCACCTATATCTAGCTCATATATTTACTACCTTCGTAAACATAGAACATCACATCCCGCAGTGGTTAGTGTCAGGTCGAACGGTACTGATCCCTAAGACCGGAAATTTGTCAAGTTCAAAGAACTACAGGCCCAAAGCTTGTTAAAACACCAGATACAAGCTATTCACTGGCACCCTCAAAGAGAGTATATCTACATCTACCGAGCCGCTATGTAGTACAATAGTTGAACACCGTGGACGCAAGAGAGTGGATGCGTGACGATCAGGATGTTAAACTGGTAGGTGTAAATACCATTCAACATATTGGTAATGAAGAAACGTATACATATCTTGGAATATGGCAAGCGGGAATCCAAAAAGTGCGTATTTTAAAAACGGTCCTTAAAAAAAGTTATCGCTAAATTCTCAGAAAAATGTGGGTTTCCCAATTATCTGGGAAGTGTAAGATCCAGGCGACTAATATGGTGGTCGTTTTTGTACTGTTCTACACGTTTGGTACAGCCTGCTCAGTTATAAACAGCACAGATTCTCTTATGTGACTCGCACATAAACATGAAGTCGTCAATGCTGCCGCGTTTCTATAACGTGCCGCAGGCAGGACCGTAGAGGAACTTTGTCTCCCATTTGATTCCAACGACAGTCGTGTACATGAAGCAGAACATGCGTTTCTACTAAAAAGAAAAACATTAACAAGCACCTCAATCGTGCATTCTACTGCATTCTACGTAGAGAAGAGCTGAGGCTGGGAATGTCCGACATGTTTTTCAAGTATGTTGGATTGAGATCGGAGACTGTGGAATATTTTGAACGTCAAGACGGAGTTATAGACGCCTTAATTTTCCGCGAGCGTATATTAAATGTACCTGTAGGCGATACCAACTGTCGAGCGTGCAAACAAGAGCCAGAAACACTTGGACATGTTATCAGTGAATGCTCAAGGCATGATCTGACTCTAAGTGTTGTATTATCATCTTCGGCACTTCTATGGTGTTGATATAATATCCTTCTTGTCATACGCCCGAGGGGAACTGCAGTCCGTTGTGGAGAATCAGGCACGGAGAACCGGGATTGTTTGCTCCAATGAACCACGATCGTATTTTGCGGAGCCTACTACTTCAATAATAATAAATAATCTGAGGAAAAGATTCAGGTACAAATTCAGTCTCTACATTTTTTATGCTAGAAATACATATGGGGGTTTTGGGAGGTGCTTCAAAATAATTTTTTTCTTCAGAAAAAGATTTTTCGATTTCTAGTTATTTAGTTTCTTAATTGATGCATTATAGATTTAATTGAAAATATCATTACGTTCCAAGAAAATGGAGATTTTTTTCGTTCGAAGCACAAGTTTCTCAACTTTAGACACTGATTAAGAATCCCATTTTTATTTTAGAAAATAAAACCTTCACTCTCTAGACACTGTAATGTTAAATTAAGGCGTGAAAAGTTTGATTGAAAAAAATCATCCAGTTCAGAGAGAATAGATGAGAAATGTTTTCCCCCCTGATGCACATGTTTTCTCAACTTTAGACGGTTATTTCAATTCTAGTTTAATGAAAACACAAAACCTATAACAAAAAATTGTCTGCTACGCGGACATAATCTCATCGCGCGCTGCGCACGCGGCTCACAAGTTTAATCACGCCTAGGACGCATGATTTTTGGTTCTTGCGCTGGGCGCTCGATGATGTATTTATATCGCGCTCAGACTTGTGTTTTTCTCACATTCGTGCATTCATATGCTTGGTATTTGCATTTCATCCACATGCGTGCACAGACCTTTCAAAATTAAAGGTCAACGAATCGAAAACTGTAATTTTTTGATTGTGAACTCTCTTTTGTTAAAGCTCTTTCGGCTTTAGCAAACACTTAAAAAATTTATATCAAACATACTATATTTTGTATGTATCTCATCCTGGGATTGTGTATTTAGATATTGCAAAATAAAGTACAATTTGTATTTATCATAATCGTATTTTGGTATACTATATATAGCTGTCGAAAAATGTTTAAATATTTAAAAAAAGTGGTCTCGAAAATTTTCAAATTGCTCTAACTTTTTAAAATTTTGTCAAAAAAAAAACTGGCTAACGAACTCGACTTTTCTTTTCATATCCTTATAAAGTGTGCCAGAGAACAATCCAATCGAATAATTCCTGCAAATTTTACCGTGTTTACAGCCGACAACGACAACGATGACAGACAGAAACCGACGTAAAAACTATTTTTTCTGACTCAGGGGGCCTCAAAACGTCGACGTTTGATGGAATCTGCGAAATAAATTTTTCACATAAAACCAACACCTTGTGATTAGGATGAGAATGTAAAAATGTTTTCCAACGCCTGCATGAAAACCGCATCTTTTAAAGTTTATGGAGGTGACGCAAAAGATTTTACTTCATAGTGGTCGGCAAGAAACAACTAGTGCGCATGTGAATTTCGCGGCTATATGATTCAGTTTGTGATTGGAGGATTTTGCTTTATTTTCTCCCGTATACCAAAGTCGCACTTTTCCACATTAATTCTGTAATACCACATCAAATGCACAATGGGAGAAGAGTGATTTTGCTCCTCTTTCTCCCTCAATGGACAATATTCGATTCCAATTGCTAAAAAATTAAAAAATTCCATATAAAAAAACATTTGCTACAATGTGTATCAGATATTATCGCTTTGAAAATTCAGTTTTAATTCAAAATCGTTGTGGTGAAATTCTAAGACATTTGGAATATTTCATATAATTCCAGTATACTCTAGAAAATGCAGGATATTCTTAAAATCTTCTATACAAATTTAATAATTTTTAGATAATTACAGAATACTGAATGAAGGATGGTACATAAAAATACTGTACGTACAAATCCATTTCTCCTTCCTTTGGCTGAATGGACACTTGGCAAGGTACGTGTTTAGTCTGTTTTTGAGTATCATTTGGATTTTTGTTTTTTTCGATCCACTCCAGAGTCCCTTGCCAAATAATGCGGCGTTCAGTTCCCATTCCCATCTGCTGCCCAGCTCCAACATTACCCTGAACATTAACATATCAATTTTTATTTTTATATTGAATTTTGGGAGAATCGTCAAAATACAAACATCAAACAGAATACAGCTGACCATTAGCAAAAGAAGACGACTTTCAATTTTTATAACGTTGATTTATGGTATTTGAACCGTTTTAATTTCAGATTCAAAATCTAAAAAGAACAAAAAAACAAACCTGATTCTGAGGATGGGTACCTTGTGGGGTACCGGTAGCTTGAGAAGCTTGACCCTGAGAAGTGGTAACAGTATGAGGGCCTTGACTAGGAGTAGGTTGATTAACCCCGGAAACAGTGAGTTGAGAACCAGGCTGATTTTGAGGTTGTTGTGCCTGCATTCCCATCGAGGCCTGTTGCTGATTCTGTTGCTGGTTTTGCTGCATCATCAATCGTAGCTGTTGCTGCTGAGTAAGCTGTTGCTGCTGAGGATTCGCTCCCATAGTGTTGTTAGTATTCCCTGAAACATTCAATTTTCGAATGAATTTTACGTTTCAAAGTTCAAAACAAATAAAGTGAACAAATTATACAAGCAAATGCTTAGGGCAGACATTTAATTACAAAAAGGCATCATTTTTTTTTTAATTGTCTATTAATTATGTTTTCAGTGAATTTTGTTATTTTTTTGTAGGACTATTTTGACACAGGAAACATATACTTTACAGAAACAGAAAATCGCTATTTTCACGCACTTTTTGCAACAAAAAAAACGTATATGACACAGGCGAAAAGCTACTTCACTCGTTACACAAGCTATTATTTTTGCAAAACCCAAGTCAAAAGTTCAATTTTCCGAGACTCTAAATGATACGCAAAAGTAACACATTCTAGTTGGTGGTGTGAGAGTAACATGAGTACATGCGCACTTCGAAGTATAGTTATCCGTCCTAACGATGGGTAAAATTGCAAATGAGCGCTGTAGAGATAAGAACCTTTGCGCACGGGCAGAGTTATAGGGTTATTTTACAGGGTTTTTACTGGCACTGTTATGTTCGGACAGATAATTGCCGTCACGTCATCATTCACCTTGAACTATTCGGTCATTTATAGCCACGCTGAGAAATAATGTTCCACCTTAATTTCACTGGTCTGCATAGATCCAGATTCCAGTTATTTTACAATGAAGGGTGGTTTCACATAGAAATTAATGCGCTTAATCCGAATCTAATGATAAATTTGAAATGTAAAGCTAGCGAAAAATTGCTATAATTTAAGAGCCTAAAAGGATCCCTCAATTTTGAACGGTAATCGGGATCGATCATAAAAACGGTTTTGAAGTTACGAGCCTGGTACGCGGGGTGCCAGCTACTTGTGTGGTCATCGCACTAGATATTTAGAAAATTGAAAATCCCAAAATTTGAGATTTACGATCCCTGATAGCTTTACATGAGCCCTTAATTCTGAAGTAGTTCTCAATTCTATTTTAAAAGGCGGCTGTGCCAGATTCAGGAACGTCACTGACCGATTCTGTCATTTGCTTGGCCAATTTTTATAATGATTCGTACGTTAGTTGCTAAATTAATTCGGACATTCAAATTATGTTAAGAATTACAAGCTTAATACATAATGAAGAAGCACTTACCATCCATCCTCTGTCCGAACGGCGAGATGTTTATACCCAATGAAGATGGGGGCTGATTGAGTTGCGCTAAAAGTGCGCTACCTGGAGTACTCGTAGGTGGGGCTGCACTCGGTGCAATAAAAGACGGTCCAGGAGGCCTCATTCTCCACGGATGAGCGGGCCTAGCGCCCATTCCCGAAGGATGGTAATTTGGCGGAGCGTTAATTTGCGGATTAAAGCTTGGACGTCCGCCGCTCATGGGTGCCGCCATTGGTGGCGCCACCGGCTGATGCACTGATGCAATATTCTGGGGGGTTTGATTCCTGAAAGTGGGACCCTGAGTTTGCGGAGGCTGTGCGATATTCTGAGCAGTCTGATTCGTGTTTGGACTGTCGTTGCTCTGCAGCGGACTCAAGGGAATTTGAGCAGCACTGGCAGCCGTTACATGACCCGGTCCAGTTATCGGACTCACGGGTCGCTCTTTCAGGTTGTAATTTCTGAGTAAAACCAAATGGCGCGGATCTTTAGCGTAGTTTTTTGTTTGGGAGGATTGAAGATCACCCCCCGCTTTTTCAAAGAGCTTAAACAGAGCAGGAATTTTACGTGGAGAGAGGATGGAGAGGTTTATATTTCTCTGGAATAAAAAGTATATTTTATTAAATCGCAGGGAATCTATAGAGTCAAAGTGAAATCATGAAGTCACTCACTTCTTGAAAAAGTGGAGCCAATTGATCAACTGTGTGACCAGAGAATTTGAATGTTTCTTGGACGACTGTGAGATAAGGAGGAGAGTTGCAAACTAAGATGCAATGTTTTTGTGATGCCGTGTTTGGTTCTCTTCGCACTTGCAAGTCTTCAAAACATTGCAGAGCAGTCGCTAAACCCTCAGCGATATTCGCATGCGATTCTCCCATTCCGCCGACCATTCTGTAAATTAAGGAGAGAAAAAACAAGAATAGAAGCTGTATTCTATTTCAAGAAAAATATTTTCAAAGTTTTAATTTTTCCTAATTTCTTGGAGTGCTTACTCGAGTTTGTCCAAGGCAAGTAATAGTTTGTGTGGATTTGAGTAAGGTCCGAGAGTTCCTGTACAAGGGGATGGTAAACAATCTGCTGCATGATAAACCACGACTCCGTACAAGGTAGAAGTATTCTGTAAGGAGATTGATTATAACCAGTTGAGAAGTAACTTAGTTTTTTGAGGTATTTATTGTTTAATTTTGTTAAAAAACTTACCTCTGGCGCATATTCTCTGTCTTCTATATTACCTTGACTAAAGTATCTGAAGAAAACAAAAATTAACCAATTTTACTTCGAAATTGACCTATTTTAACTTATTTGAAATGAACTTTAGAGGTGATCTTATAGAGCTCGGATTAACTAGAAGGCCGTATTTACAAAGCCGTATTATTTCGTTTAAAAAGTAGAAAAAAATCACCTCAAATTCTTAAAGATAATTAAAAATAGCAATATCAGACACTGAATTACAGATATAAGTTTATTTGTTTAAGAATATTAAGCATATTATTCTCATTGATTTTCAAGCATTCTTTGCACAATCACAATAAAAGTTTTAAGTTAAAACAACTTTTTAAACTGTATAACTGCATGATGTAAATACTAAATTATTCATTTGACCGTATCCATTTCAAATCAGGCAGGTTCTAGAGATGAAACCGCAAAATCTTTCGGGGACAGAAGATGTGGTTTTTAGAGAAAATTAGGCGATAAGCGTTTCTGCAATTTGTGGAAAAAATTTTTTACGGAAATGGTACGCGAGTGAACATCCCCCCCCCCCCACTTCCCAACTCTTCCTATAACTCCGGCCGCTAGTTTACTTCCCATATCCGCTACTTAAATCACAAAAACCGTTGGGCTAAGCGGACACCCTTGCCTCAAAACCTTATTCATCCAGAAAACCTCCGAAATTCCCTCTCACCCTCTCACTCTATCTTTCTTCCATTATCTCTTTTTCTCTTCTCTTCATATATATTCTCTTCTTCTTCTTCTCTTCGTCCTACCTCTCGATCAGCCCTCTCTCCAGTTTCCTTTCCTCCATCGCCTCCCACAACTCCCCCCTATGCTCAGAAGGAAACGCGCTTTTGAGATCCACAAAAAATGCCTACACTTTTTCTCCCCGCATACGCCTCCGGCAATACTCGTTTCCCCTCACCATCCTCCCGCAGCCTCCCCGCCAATACAAATCGCGTATACTTTGTATCTTTCCACACTTTCTTCACTACTTCATTCAGCCTCTCCCTAACCTCTTGTGCACTAAACAGCCACGCTTCAGACTCTATCCCGTCTAGCCCTGCTGCCTTCGATCATCTTAACTTCTCCACCTGTGTGTCTCTCTCCTCAGAATTCAACCCCTGTACCTCTGCCGCCCTGGTTCTTCTACTCCCATCACCTCTCTTTCGTGACTTTGAACCCTAAACGATTCTTTAAAAAAACTCCCTCAACTCCTCACTCTTTACCTTCTAGCTTATCACCACTCTACACTTCCTAGATCTATTTATTATCTTCCACGCATCCCCCTCTGACTTAAAACTTTTCAACTTCTCTTCCTGATCTTTCTCCTTTTTCTGTTCCTTATTCTTACAAGTCAATCTAAAATTCTTTCTTATTTCTATGTACTCCTCCCTTTTCGCAGTCCCCTCTTTCCACTTTTTGTACTTCCTTTTCACTTTTGTTTTCATATTTTTACATTCCCTATCCCACCACGGCCTTACGCTTTTTTCCCTGAATATCTTCTTTTGCATACACCCCTTCACTTTCTCATCCAAATCCTCTCATATTTCTTCCACCGACTTCCCTACAAAGAGCACTTTCCCTAACTACTCCTGACACTTCTCTATCACCTCCCTCATCCATCGCACCCTCTCCTCCAATGACACTTCTTCTCCAACTTGCCTCCCGCCTCTCTCCCCCTTATCCACAACCCTAATGGCTAATGGTCTGATTTTACCCACCATTCAACTGAAAATCTCTCCGTCTCCAACTACCCACACTTTTTTCCTCAAAAATTTGTGTTGAATTTGTAATATCATAAGAAAAATATCTTGTGAGTTTTAGGCGGGCTAAATAACTTTTGTGGCCGGAAGAATTTTTACTCATTCATGATATCTTGTACCGTTTCCAAGAAAAATAGAAAAATTCAATATTTATAAAAAAAAATATCTTGATCATAAAAATGGCTTAGCCCGCATAAAACTTATAGAATATCATAAAAGTTATTATGCCAGCATAAAAATCACAAGATATTTCGTTAATTTCGAACATTTTCTACATTTTCTTGCAAATGTGGAAAGAAATCTTAAATATGTCAATTATGTCAAAAGTGACAACTTTAAATAAATAATTGGGTTTTTGTTTTAAATATAAGCAAAAAATTCAAATACGCATAACTTCGTGAAATTTCTTTTTTCACAAATCTCAGATATACGTATTGCCCAATTCGCTTTAAAAATAACATATTTTGTCCCCGGAAGATTCTGCAAATTCAAGTGTAAGGCCTGCTTGATTTGTAATGGATTCGGTCATTTTTTAATAATTCAGGCTCAACAGGCCAAAATTCTCTCCAAACAAAAGAAATAGAATGATTTTTCACGAAAATAAGGGAATAAAACATTTTTAATACAAAAAAATAATATCGAAATAATATTGAACTAAATATGAAACGCTTCATTCCTAAAATTTCAATTCGACATATATTGACTTTTTAACAACGTAGTTGAATTTTCAACTCAAGTAAATTTTTTTTTAGCAAATAGATAAGTTTGTACGTTAAAAACTTGAATGGCTTAGAAAATAAATTGACTTTTACATTGAAAGATTATTTTTCAATCAAATATTTGAGTTAGAACAAATTTTCAACCAAACAGTTGCATTTACAATTAAATAGTTAAAAACTTTCAAGCGAAAGAGACAAATTTTTAACAACGTAATTAAAGTTTTACCCAAATAGTTGAATTTTCAACCTGCAAAGATGAATTTTCAACCAAACGGTCGATTTTTTAAACAGAAAAGATTAAACTTCAACCAGAGAGAAATAGAGTCACAATGCGTAAGAAATGTTAGTTGATAGTAAAGTGGCGCCCCCAACTTCCAGTATACCCGTGAGGGCCATTTCAGTAGATCCAGGACTCGGTCGGTAAATAAGCGTGGCCTCTCAACTCTTTAGAAGTGTACATCCCGTGGCCAGAGTAGGTATACTGCACGCACACAACCTGATATGGGCTTTGACACATACATCATGCAGAATCAGAAGTAAGATGGTACCGGCCTCGCTCTTATGAAAATATATGATAGGAAAAAGATGACACGCTTGTCATCTTTTTCGACATTCTTTCCTTGTAGTTTTTTCGCTACTACAGGAAAACGATAGGGAAAACGACAAGTAAGATGGCAGCCCAAAATGAGCTGCGTAATGTGCCAATATTATAAAATTAAATTGAGTCTCTTAAAAATATAATATAAATTTTAAAAAACGAAAAAATATATTTTCCGTAATGATCACATTTTTGTAGCGTACAAACATAAATGATACGCAAACGAAGTAAGCAGAACAGTTGGTCTGAATATTACAAACTTTTAGCTACATATCTCCTTTCCTGTGGAACTGGTATGATCGGAAAACATGTTAATAAGGCAGGAGTCGGACAATTGACACATACCTTTCAAATAAAGAAAATATGCTTCAAATTAAAGTTCGACCGAATTAGGCACATTGGTGTCGGAACCCGGAAAGAGGACATCTCTGCCATGCGCAGCAAATATTCCTTTTTATTTGTAGGTTATGTAACGCCATGTGTCAATTTTGAAAAAACACAGGAATCACTACTGCCCATGAAAGAGATATCCGCGTTCTGACACCACTGATTCGGCACCCTGAAAAAGGTTTTTGACAGAAAGTCGTTAAAAAAGAAGGTATTTAAAAAATACAAATCAAACCGATTGGATGTCAATTTGCAATCTATTTGAAATCTATTTGAATCCGTATACCAACAACAAGTTCAATTCGTACCCACATTTAAATCCGTGTGAATTCGAGGTCTGCTGAATTGGGATGAATATGGATTGCACACGCGGATTGAAAATGAGGTTCAAAAGTACGCTGCATTTTTTCCTTTAATAAAAATGTGATCTTTACAAAAAAAATATTTGTTTTCGTGTTTTATTTTAAACATATTTTTAAAAGACTCAATTTACTTATATAATATTGGACACATGCGTGCGACGTGTATGATGTGTGCACGATATTATTATAAACTATGGCCTATTAGGGTAGATCATTTTCCGCTGTAGTCTTACTTGTCGTTTTTCCTATAGTTTACCCTATCGTTTTTCCTATTGTTTTCCTGTGGTCGCAAAAAACTACAAAAAAAAATTACAAAAAAAGATGACACGCTTGTCATTTTTTTCCTATCATAAATTTCTGTAAGGGAGGGAGGCTCGATAGCCTGCGTAAAACTATTTTATTGCGAAGCATGCCGTTTTTGATAGCTACAATTTGGAAGTTAAATGAGCCAAGTCTGTTTTAATAAACAGTTAAGTATTTGAGCCTAAAATGTATTTGTGCTTGCTGCCTACTTGTGTTACAATTATTAAACGTAGCTACTTAAATTTAATGCCAGATTATGCAAATCTTTAAATGGCTGAAGGAATTATAGGTTATGTGTTTATTTTTACCTTTCAGCTCTACTTTTTCATCATTTTTTTCAGAATTATTGCATTAGGTGCGAGGGGAAAAGGCCACTGATTGGAAAGCCGGGAATTACAGCCTAGATTTTTAAACACAAAGAAGTACCCTAGAGTTTAGCAAAAAACGAGGAATTCTCTAGATATATTTTTTCTCTAGCAGAGGATTTTATCTAAATTTTCCTAAAAAGTCATATTTGTGTGTTCGAATAATCAACTATTTTGATGAACACTCATCTATTTCGAACAGAAAGTGCGATGTCTTGGATTAAAAAATCGCTTTTTAATTTGAAAATTGTGCTATTAAATTCTGGGTTCAGAATTAATATCTTTTGGTTAAAAATCCAACTACTATTTTGTTCAAAATTCTTCTAATTGGACAGAAAGTTCCATCTTTTGAATTAAAAATTCGCCTTTTCATTTTTCAAGTTTACTATTAAATTCTGGGTTGAAAATTAATCTTCATTGGTTACAAATTCAACTATTTTGTTCAAGATTTCGCTAATTGGACAAAAAGATCAATTTTTGATTTAAAAATTCAATTTTTGATTTGAAAATTCAATTTTTAATTTGAAAATGTTGCTATTAAATTCTGGGTTCGGAATTAATCTCTTTGGGTTAAAAATCCAAAGAATAAATTATTTAATAAATGGGGAAAATGAGAAATAGAGGAATGAGTGTGAATACTGTGAATTTGACATTAACCGATTTTAAACGTTTCGACTTAAAAATTTCCAGTCACTATACGCTTGCAATTTCAATATTACCGTTTATGCGATTACGTAATATTCTCGCAGACGAACACGAGTGCGATGTCTATTTTTCCTGACGAAACAGAAATATTGTAAGTAATTTTGATGTGAATTTTTAGTTTCAATGCTAACTTTTAGTTTTTTCTCCATTTTTTAAAGATTTTGATGCACTTCCGATACAAACATTAATTAAATTCGATAGTTAATTATTCACTTAGTCTGCGTAAATTGAGTAATTGTTTTGTTAATTTTTTATACGACTTTTATTTGCAATTTTTGATAAATTAACGGCCTGAAACATAAATAATAACTTATGGTATGAGAAAGATGTTCTGTCATAGTTCAAAGTAAAAGTGAAACGTGAAGGAGACTTCGCGACAAAGTTTTTATTCTTGAAATACGCTTATTGCGAAAGATATTATTGCTTTAATTATGTATTAGCACATCGTGATAACATGGAATTATGAAATTGTATTAAATATACGTTAACAACATATCTTTCGAAACTAAAGTTCACTCATAACTACAAAATGCCTTTCGAAAATAAATATAGCATGCTACACTAAAACCAAATTGAAAAACATTCCAAATTCAAAGCGGGAAAATCTGAAACCGTTTAAATTTTAAAAATCATAACTTCATTTCAGGGATCATTCATGAACTACGTTAAGCGCTTTTCTTCTTTATTAAAGAAAGATGAGAATCAAATACCCGTAAAGTTAACATGGATACACTGCCGACAGAACGTTTGGGTACAATTCCTTTGACGGTTTAAAGATTCAAAGATAAATATTTGTGCAGATACAGAATCTACGATTTTTAAAGTAGAATCACTTGAAAAATTAAGAAATTTCGTCTTGAATCCACCTACGCTGAAATTATTTTGACGCCCCAAAAATGTAGAAAAATAATAAGATCAAAAGTAAATTCTACTCCTTAGATCTGAATCAAGAGTATGATTAAATATTATGTAACTGTTGAGTGTTCATATAAAATATTCACTCGTGCAATATTAAATTTGGTAGCCAAAAGCCCGAGATTAGCCGTTAACCTTCATTTGTTATGAAGTGCAACTTCATATTCAATTACATATACGATGGAATAAAAAGAAATCTTACGCTGCATCTTATAACAAATGGAAGTTAACGACGAATATTGGACTTTTGTCTTCCTCAAAATTTGTTGTATGGCACGAGTAAATTTTTTTTTTAAATACTCAGTAATTACATAATATTCAATCGTGCTCTTGAATTAGATTTAAGGAGTAGGATTTATACTTCATTTTCTGATTTTTTTAATTTGTAGGAAAACTTTTCTAGATTTGGCAATGAGTTTAACTCTAGATTTCAAAATTTTTATTTAATTAAAAAAGCTTTCAACTTTGTAACTTAATATTTCTTGATTTGTTCATTAAAATAATTTCAGCGTAGGTTAATTTGATGTAAAGTTTCCGAATCCTTCAAATGATTCTAGTTAAAAAGTTGTGAATTCAGTTTCTGCATATATGTTCTTCTTTGAAGTGAAGTATGAATTTTCAAGCGGTCAAAGGAAATGTACCTAAACTTTCTGTGTTGGTAGTGTGCGTCGATATAAACAAAAGAAAAATGCGTAATGTAGTATATAAATGATTCCTTACAAGAATTCACATATTTTTGGATATATATGCAACATTTCGAAAATATAATAGAGTAAAAATTTGTATATCACTCACTCTAAAGTCGGAATGAGATAATTTGTTTTGAGGTCATTCAAATATGCACCATTAACAGCTGTGCCTTCAATAACAAATATTATGTCTGCCTGAAGTCCGTGGTCCGTTGGAACATTGACCATTTTCCTTTCTTAAAATATGTATTCTGCTGTAGATTTAAATTATATACATATATCATTTTTCGAAGATTAGTAATAATAAGTTATGATACATGTACTTGTAATGAAAACTAATTCGAACAATATAACCACTTAAAAAGGTGGGCATTGAAATATATATAAATGATTTTAAATATGTATGGTCAAATTCATAACGTTTTGAATCCAAATCAAGTTTAATTTTTAAGGAAAATGAAAATGTAAGTATGAAAAGGGTCCTCATGGTGGTATGGAGTTACATATTGGGTACGGACATGACCTTGATATTTACCGGATATGACGGACAACGCCCGCAGCGGCCAAAGCCTAAAATCCCTGAGGGGTAGAAATCTAAATAAGTTAGCACATGTGCATTGTTTTTAAATGAAATAAATAAATAAATGATTGCCTTGAAAACGTATACGACATTCTTCAAAACAAATCAAGATCATAAAGGAAACTTTTTTGCAAAAAGATTTCGTGACAAATTTGTCTTTTCATTCCAGCTAAACTCGGTCTATAGTTTCATTGTTGGTTATGAACATAACCATAAAAAATTACCAATTAAATATGACAACAAGCGGATTGATGATGAATATTTTAATTAAAACAGGATTTCAAGCTATACGTCATTCTATCGATTTTCATCCTAAAACAAACAATAAGGGAATAATAAAATCAATAAAAGAATAACAAAATTCAGTGCAGCGTTATCAGACAAACGTCTGTTATTTCTCCTCCATATAACTTTAAATTACAGCTGCTTATTAAATAATAAATATATTGTAACATAAGGAGAAGTATTAGGAAAATCTATAATTATAAATTGCCTAACATTTTGCTTTACGTAAAAAATAATAATAAATTAGAAATAAAATAAGAGACAATCCCAAAACAATTGCTTCAAGTTTTCTTTCTGATAAATATTGCTATTTTGTAAATTTACTGCACTATAGATACTATATTTATTCTAAGGTTTTCGTAAACATTTACCCTAACTTTATGAACTTAACAATAAAAATTTTAAACAGGAATCTTACGACTGGAAAATGTCAGTGATACTTTTATCAGGAATTGTGTAATTTTTACACTAGAATGTCCGTATGTTTGAAATAGAGAAAATTAAGAATATGTTATGTACATTAGGGCGGCCCAAAAAAATTTTTGGAGGGCAACAAATTCCATTTGTTTAAATATTTTTTCTCAAACATTTTTTTTTTTCATAAAAAATATTACTGTCTTATCGTTAAGTGACATAAATATATTTCCAAATATTTTTCAATCGTTGAAGCAATAAATTATTAATTATTTTAAACAAACATTACTTCGTTTAAACAATTTGACTTTTCTGCAGTTTATATCCAAACTTCTGATTGTTGGCAACAATAATTTTGTTATATTTCTTAACTTTTTTTTAAACAAATAGAATGTGTTTACATAATAAAAATTAGTTGACCATTGTTAATAAATATTCCAGCAAAGAAATTGGGATAAGTTTTAATTAACACAAAATTTCGAGGAAAAAGTATTATTAAAAAAAATTCCATTTGTTTAAATAATTGAACATTAATTAACCAATGTTCATCACCTAATTAACAAAATAATTTGTCCTGATACCTTAGTATTTATTTTTCAAAAAACAAGAGTTTTGTAACATTTTATGGGCTATTCGTAATCCGATAGGAGATCTGCCATAGACAGAGAAATTAAAAACTCAACTCCGGTAAAACCATTTAATAAACCCGAGCAGAAGTTTTTTCCCCTAAATCAATATTTTATCATTTTTCCTATAGGCACTTTCATCATTTGATAGTTAAACTCTTATTTTCAGTAAAAATGTATTTTATTTTCAATCGCATGTAAACAAGTGGAATTTATCCCAAAGGAACTGCTACTTTTAGGCGACAGATGGCGCCAGGCTGATTCCGTGGCCGTACCCAATAGGGGCATATAGCCGGATAAATTCTCCGCATTTCAGGCCCAAAATGAACCCTCTAAGTTAAAAAATGAGTCACCGGGACATTTAAACGTTGGAACTTTGGAAAACCGTTTTTCGAGAAAAACGCATCTAAACACTCGAACTCAAAAATAATCATTTTGACCTCGACTCACACTACCGGTCAAAAGTTTGGGTTCACCTCCTTTTCTAGGATTGATTAAATTCTCTTTATTTTAATTATGTCTTAGCTACAAAAATTTCTCTTTAAATAAGTCAATTCTCTCAAATTTCCCTATAAAATGAGCCCAGAATTAAGCCAAATCCTTCTTTTTTAAGTAGATATTGCAATAATATATATTTCAATGTATTATTCCATTTTCAATAACATCCGTAATAATAAATATTTCTTAATGTTCTTGGGCTCATCTTAAAGATATTTTTCCATAGTATTGCAAAATCTTATGAGTGTCACTCTTTAAAAAATGTCTATCGCAGTGTGAGAATTAAAGCTATCTTTCATCATCGTCACAATAGCGTTATGAGCGTAAATATAAAAAATCCGACCATAGTGAAAGAGCTTAAAGTTGTTCTATGCTAATAAGCTGTTACCATACTGTGAAAAATTAGTTTTAAAATGTGTCCAGGAACATCAAAAAATATTTATTTTTACGGAAGTTATCGAAAATTTAAGAAAACATTGAAATTGGCACAATTTTTGCAATATCTACTTGAAAAATAGGCAAATAGGCTTCATCCTGGGCTCATTTTATACCGAATTTTAAATGTATTTAATCCTTTAAAGAGAAATTTATTAAGCTCTGACATAATTATCATTAGGAGAACTTAATCAATCATTAAAAATATGTGAATCCAAATTTTTGACCGGTAGTGTAGATAAACGCGAATATCTTCTAAACTAGAACCGGCCACAAGGGCCCTTTTCGAGTTAACGCCCACATATTAGCAAAGTTATTTTTTGATTTAAATTATAAATTGTATTTGTACAAATAAAATGTACCTGGTGTAGTGGGTAAAGCTTCTTGGTAATTGGATAAAATTAATCAAATAAATTATAGATATCTCATTTTAAATTATATGAATGTACTCATAAGTGTCATCTGAATAATTCTGCGTAGTTTAGTATTAACATCTATCATTGAAAAATTGTCACTGTCGTATCGGTCTCGGATACAACAAAATAAGAAAGTTAAATCTGTGAAGTTTGCTGTTGAAGAATATTTCAAATTTGTTAATCAATTTACGATGATTCAGTGTATATAACCTGCCATTCAGGCATCCAGAATATAAAAATACAATTAAAGTAAAGTTCCAAAATACAGCTGATGATGGAACGACCGAATATATTTAAAGCTTTTATTCTCGAACGAATTTCTTACTTCATTTTCGTACAGTGGACATAAAAACGTAACCCGAAACGAACACATTATTTTAACACGTTAAATGAAGATACATTTATAATTGACTTAACAGTACTTCTTATTTTCTTTTACTTGTTCCCATAATAAAGAGAATAATCTTCAATGTACATATTTTTAAAACACATAAATGGCGGGTAAAATTAATTCTACCAATGTACACGAGTAATATATGTTTTTCAGGTCGCCTAAGCAAGTAATATAAAAAATGTCATATGTGTCGCTTACAATTTAATCTTAAAATTGTCTTATATTTTATTATTTATTTATTTTTTGAAAATCTTTAAGTTTTGGACAATGTTTCAGTGATCATTAAAATATTTTTGTAAAAGGCGATCATTTTCCTCTTTCTCTTATTGGAAACAAATTATTTTTCGTTATTTAAAAAAATTTCATAATACAGTAATGATGCAGTTCCCTCATAGGTTAATTTAACTTTTTTTTTTCAAATGCCCGGTTATAAAATAAATTCCACAAGTGTTCCATGGCCCACCAATAATCACGCAGACTTGTTTTTGAAAAAAGAAGTGTCTCGTCGTCGCGAAGTCAGGACGACTATTCCATACCCTTATCCAACTACCCCAATATTTTGGGACACCTAGACACAGACTTTAAAAAATCTTTGGAATTACAAAAAAAGAAATTATTTTTACAATTTAGAATATAATGCCACTCACCTAACAATAATCGTATTCTTTTCACTAATCAAATACGACTATTTACCATACGAAATGTAAATAAAATAAACAAAACTCTACTAATTTTTTTTTGCTTTTCCTCTCAGTTTTAAGGTTATGCTCGGCGTTCTCGAATGTCGAAATTCGATAACTTTAAGAGCCTTAAGGTACTTTAAGGTCTTTTCATATCTCGCTTTCCGGCAGTGGCAGGCAGGTGTTACGTCCCTGGCGCTGTAGTAGAATGGGATCCCGTTGTAGCCTGACGCTGATTCGTTGGAGAGTGGAATCATTGCTGCCGTTGAATGGTCGAAACCATAACTGGTTTGAATAAATAAAGAACACAATTTTAACTTTTCACATCATAATTATACTTGTTAACACTAGTCGCAGTTCGTTTTAAATCCTCTCTTAGATTTTCACTGCATTTACATAATCCATTGGCACATAAGCAAATTATTTGTTATTTTAAAAATTAAAATTGTCAGTTAATGAAGTATTTTAATTCAACAATGACCGAACGCGTTGTCGCGCTTCGCGTTTAACAATTTAAGCTGTCTATTTCAGATTTGATCATGTGCGCGCATTTTTATAAACTTCAATTTGGCCGGAGTAATTCCCCTACTCTAAGTCCCTAAACAATAAAATTGCTGACGTCATACAGTTTTATGTCCATTTTCCCAATTAGGAAGTAGGTCATATGGCTCCATCTACTAAATCAAAGTCGCAAAATGAGTCACCCGATGATTGACATTTGTAAACAGTAATAGTCTAAAGTCCATGCTTATTGCATTTTACTTCCGTCTAGTTGGCGCCGCAATATCATAAATGATACTAAAAATAATTCTATAACTCATATTTTGCTCTAAAAGTAGCAAAGACCTAACGCTGCGTTTAATCTTAAGTTTAGATTAATCTTTTGCTACAAGACAGAGAGAGATATTGCTTTTAGCTTTAATTTCTTATTTTGTTGCCATCTTATAACATTTATAT
>JAAAKG020196993.1:0-23969 GCA_010014905.2 Druon quercuslanigerum
AATACTCACTTCGATATAAGTTTTTGTTTGTACAAGATAAATACCTTTTATATATGTCACTTTTATTTTGGTTTGTGTAAGTTATTTTATAATAAAGGTTTTCTTTAACAGGCTTGATGAGGGACTGTACTAAGCCCGAAACGTTACCATTTTTAAAAATTAAAACTACTGTCTCTCATTCTTGGACCTTATAAACCGGAAACTATATATAATATTCTTTGGCTCATTTTAAAAATAAGCTTTTATGCATTCTTTTAGTGTACAACAATAGTTGTATGAATGCTTTCCTGTTTTATTTTTTTATCCTTCAGATTCTTCTAATATAGTTATTTGTACGAAAAATATTTTTAAAAGTAATGGTCGTAGAAACATTTAATTTTAGCCCTGGAAACCGTAGAATTTTGCAGAAGATTTTTCTCGCAAAAACACATTATTTATTCAAATTCACCCACTTTTTAAAAATAGGTAAGACGCGACAGTAAAAATGTTGTCTGCTGAAGGCCCGGAAAATTAATGTTTTTTGTATGTTTAAAATTTTTGAAATAAAAATTGTGTTTTTTGTATGATTAAAGTTTTTGAAATAAAAATGATATTTTAATTGTAATCTTTGTTTATTGCAAAGTTTTAAATTTTTAAATGAAAAATCAGGTTTTTTATTTTAAATGACTTATCAGTAATATTGTTTTGATTCTATATATTAGAGACAAACTATTTTTATTAGAGCTATAATTCTTAGCACGACAAGAACCTTAAGCCTTTAAAACTATATTTAATACTTGCTTTAATTAGTAATGTTCGTTATCGGAAGGATTTATTATTTAAAAAATGTTAACTTGATAGGATGTTTCTTTAAAAAATTGTACGATTTCCGGTCAAAAAGAAATTCTCAAGTTTCCCAGATCAGTAGCTATGCTAAAAAGTGATTAAACATTACAAAATTATATTCATTAAACGCGAAACTTTTGTAATTGACGGTGTGAAAAATTGGAGTTCATACACGAAATACATTAAAACTTTTTTTTATTGTGTGTTGGCTGCTTAGTGGGCAATCTGTTTTTTCTAATGATGTCAATTCTTTAGCCTCGCCGCTGCTTATGTTTATTTTTGCCCGTTTCCACCGATTAGAAGATAATTTATAAATTCCACGAAGAATCACTTGTCCGCTTGATGCAATCCTGTCAATCATCGCATAGACGTCACCATTGGGCGTTGACAATACAATTTCTTCATCAGTTGGCAAAAATCTAAGGGTAGCAGATTGGCCTTTCAATTTAATTGGTGCATTGGGAGGAAAAACGTATCTTTGAAGTTCGAATATCCGGCTCGGATTTCCATGAGGAGAAAGTCGAATAAATCTAAGTTCATCAAATCGGTATCCAAGTATGCGAGGAAAAATCATCCGTAGACGAGGAGAGCCGGACTTGGCAGGAAGAGGTGGCTCGGTGGGGCGTGAAGTTCCCGCAGTATAATTAGCTTTGGCAACAGGAGACCTTGTCCCGATACGAAGAGTAAGCTCAGTAGATGGAGAAGACCCGGCAGTATAATTAGGTCTGGCAGCAGGAGACCTGGACCTGGCACGAAGAGTCGGATCGGTAGATGAAGGAGATGCGCTGAAAAAACAACGTGTCTCAGGAGAAGAAGGCTCCCCAAGAGAATCGCTAGGATTAGGATCACGGTCAGGAGAACAATTGGACTGTGAACTCAATTCTACAACAAGAAATAAAAATTTCGATTTTTTTAATTCCACAATCATATGACGGCATGCCATGAAACGTAAATGTGGTCGTAACTAAAAAACGGATGCGATAATCATCCATTATTTTTTCTCGCTGAACTTATTCGGCCACTGGAAGCTTTTCAAACAAATTTTTAATTTTCATTTTTTTTAAATATATTTTTATAGAAAATTCAGTTGCGCTTTTTGTCTTCATACAACAAATTGTATCTTTGGCAACGAAAATGTTTTAGTTTGAAAGTTGTTTAGAAGAAATGACAAAAAGTCCATTAGGTATAATGAGTGACTGTAGATATTCCACTCCGACTTATAATTTTTTTATTCAACAGCAAAGTTTGAACTTCTTTTTTTTTAATTTCAGTAAAACTATTTTTCTTACAACTTTGAATTCATAATCAAAGATTATGATGATGAACTTTTTAAGGAAAAAATTAATTTTTAAACTAACGACGTAAACTTAAAAAAGTATAAATTTTTAACAAACTACCTTAAGTAATTCATCTGCTTTAGGTATTTAAGTTTTATGATAAAAAAAATAAATTTTCTTAACAAACGAAAACAAATTTTCAACAGAAGAGCTAATTTTTTCAAGTATTATAATTTTAAAGTACAATAAAAAAAATTAATTTTAACCAAATATGGTAAGTTTAAATCAAAACGATAGTTTTTTTAGCAAGAATATTGATTATCTTCAAACAAAAATAAACTTTAAACCAAATATATATTTATATATATATATTTAGTTTTAAAAAAATTGTATGCCTCAGCTATTTATATTGCAAAAATTCTGGTTTTAATAAAGCTTTAAAAAAAATTGCGTAAAATGGTAGACATATTATGTTATTATATTCACCAATGGATTTCAGGATAACGGCCAATGATAAGATTAGAGTAAAGATAATCTGCATCCTTTCTGATAAGATCACAATTTGATTGATATATTATTAAATAATTAAATTAACCATGCAAAAACTGATGAACAGTCTAATGCTTCATTAGCTTTTGTAATCTACACTGTAATCGTTATCTCTTATATTCAAGGTGCCACGCTGATTCTTCTGATATATTTACATTTGATAAGAATCAGTTTTGCGTGGAAAATTGATCTTTTTTATCAATAAAAATACGAACTTATCAAAGTAGTTAAATTTTTAACCTATAAAGATGCTTTTCTGAATAATTGGTAAAATATTCCAATAAGAAAGAATAAAAATCGATCAAAAAGAATAACATTTTAAAGCCAAAAAGACGCATTTTTTAGAAGACAATTAGAAGATGTCTTTTTCACCATGAAAGTTTAATTTTAAAGTCTTGTTGCAAATTCATTTTTTGTGGAATATTCGTCATTGTAGTTCAAAATGATTTTTTTTGTTGAACTATTTATCAAAGAATGCTAAGACACGAAGACGATGATGAGTATTTTCCATCAGCTGCTTACCAGGAACAGTCCATTTCTGAGGCAAACCAATTTCCTAAATATTCCTTTTACATAGCGTGCAACACTTTTATTCTGTTGAAAACGAATCTTTTGTAGCTAATTCGTAATCTCATCAGGCTGCAATGAAAACTTACGCTCGAAACTTCATTCGTGTTTTGCAGAAAGTTTGAATCAGACATTTATTCTTATTTCTCATCAACTCAGGCTCTCTAAAACTTAAATTACTTAAATACACCTTCATTTTGTTGTTCTGAAAGCTGTCTCAAAAGTCACATAATATCTCGTGTCTGCGTCGTAAGTTATTCAATGTCAAAGGTAAAAAAATTCGTTTTTTCGCAATTATCTGCATTTCTATAGCTCCAATGATATTAGAATATGTTATAAAAAATATTGATCATAAAATTTTCGACAAATTTTGTTCTAAGCATTTTTTCATGTGCTTAGCTGTTTCTGAGATAGAGGGTGGAGAGCACGCAGCGCTCAGCTATCTTCCGGGGTCAAATTCACTCTCTTCCTCGGGGTCGCTATGATGGTGGGCTGCTGTACTTGTCAGTGGAAGATTATACAACTGGACAGATTTATGGAAATTTTTCGATATAACGAACTGAGTATTTCAAAAATAATTATTATTGTCATCAGATCTAAGAGCACTGTATATCGCTGGTAAGATGCATACTACATTTTCATATAATTGTTGTACAGGGAAATTTTACAGCGGAGAAGTAATATCACAACCACTAGATGAATGTAAAAATAAAATGAGTTTTTTAGAAAGGGGATATTTTTCAAAAATTTTTGAAGAAATGATTTGTGTTTTAGATTGCCTTTTCCAACTTTTTTAAAGATAGTTTTTTCTTGATGTAATTGAGTGCGTTCAATTAAAATAACAAGCAAATCTATGTCCTGTCCTATGATGACGACAGTCCTCTCATGTTTGGACTTTCCGATAGCTGTTTCTATGATAAAAACAGCAGCATCATATCTCGCTTGCTTTGTTGTGATATTTACACTCTCTAACTTTTTAATGAGCATATCAATAAGTTTCTTTTTATTATATCGATTTGACAAAATCTTCACGGCTGACCTTGTATTACTCTATCTCAAAAACCGTTGAGGGAAATTTTTATATTTTAACATCAGTGGAGCTTTAGAAATCCAGATAATCGCAAAAAACCGGTTTTTATGACATTTGACCTTGAATAACTTACGAGGCAAACACGAGATCTTATGAGACTTTTGAGGCAACTTTTAGTACGCCAAACTGAAGGTGCTTACGAGTTTTTAGCTTATTATCTCTCATTCCAAAGTTGACCCCTTTTTTTCTTAAGTGACTGCCATCAAGAAAGTACATTTAGCGATACCCTGAAATATCAGCGTAGACGTGACAGGCTTCTCTTGCATTTGGAGTGCTTGATTTACCTGAGTCCCCTCGCTTCTCACAATTCTCAAAGATCTTCAAAAATTTATAAGGAGCCACTTTATGTATTTTCAGTTTTAGAGTAAAATCACGTTCTTTTATTTGTAAATAACCTTCGTAGAGATTTTGTGTGTTGGTATGACGTGCCTCTTTCTAAAGGCCAACAGTTTCTACCCGGCAAATCTTTTTTCGCATCATCTTCGGCAGTTCCTTTCTTTAGAATAAATTCTTGTTTCCTTAATTGTCCTTAATGAAATTCAAGCCTTACAGCCCCCCCCCCCCTAGAAAAACGGATTAACGAGACTCGATCCTATCAGTTTCTAAAGACTCTCGAAAACGTTGTTTTTATGGTCGTCCATTTGAACTACCTTAATAACGGACAATAAGCGTTACTCTCCCAAGATTTACTACCCGAAATCTACCTCTGCTTATTTTCCAAATTTCTATCCTCCAATTTTTCGATTCTTTCTTCCATCTCCATCTCATAAACCCACCCCTCTTGGGCCAACCTTCCTCGATTGAGGACGTCATGGGGACTGATTAACGAATTTCCGGAATACTTAGACTTCAGTTTTATTTTGACAAGCTAGGCGATAACATCAAATTTGGCCGGGAGATACTCCAGACCATAATAGTTTTAATTCCGTGATTGTGAGGTAGTATGGAAGCGCACCCCATAAACAAGGAAAAATTGAATTCAACCAGCAGCAAATTCCCAAAACTTTTGATCTTTTTGTCGCTCGAGAGATCAAAAACAAAATATTTTTCAAACTTGTGAAAGTAAATTTTATTTATTATTTCACCATGACAATCTGTATTCGCTGTGACGTCACAACTAAATATTTAAAGATTTTAATTTAATATTCATGTTAAACTTATATTTTATTTCTTGGAAATTTGTTTATTTGGTTCAGGATTATTCTATTAACTTCAAAATTCGTTTTTGTTTTTAAATTCACCTTGCTGAAAATTTGCTTTTTGCTAGTAAAATGATCCCTTATGGTAGAATATTAAATTTTTTCAGTTAGAAAATGCAACTGTTTGGTTTATAATTTAATAGTTCACGGTTAAAGTTTTAATCTTTTCTATTCAAAAAATCGACCATTTGCATGGAGAAAAATGGATGATCAAAGTTAGATGGTCAAAATCTAGAGACAGTTCGTTCTTCTACTAGGTAAAAAGAGCATTCCAGAATTTTTCCGACATAAACAGAGAGACTCTTATTATATGGCCAGTCTGAATGTTATAAGAAGGTGAGACTCAATATCAGGGATAAACAAGGTATCTTTTCGAAATGTTCAATACGATCATTTTGTTTCAACTCATTACGACCTGCCCACGGATGGTCACATGCCCCGTCGCGGAAGGCCAACTTGATTACTTACCGTCGGTGTGTTTTTGTTTAAAATGATTAAGGTGGTAAGTCAAATGTTTAGAAAAACTTGTTTGAAAATTCCAGGCATCAAAAAAACTTGTCTTTTTGGCTTGAAAATGTAACTATTTGGATAAAAGTTGAGAAACCAAATTCTTTATCTCAGAAAGATCTACAAATTAGTTTCTTACTACTTTTTGATAAAGCTTATTTGTGTGAAAGAGTTTGTAAAAAGGTTAATTACTCAATTATTTACGACTTTTAAAATTAAAACTTTTTAAATTTGAGCTTGGAAAAATTTTGAATTTCTTCATTAAACCGCTTAATAATTCACACTTGTAAAATGTATAGTCTTAACCAATTTCCATCTGAAAAAATTTTAATTCATGTAATGGCCGTGTCAAAAATCAGTTTCGTGAAATTTTTAATTTCACTGTACTAAACCTCTCTTCTGGGGAAAACATTTCCTACAGCTTTACTGTTGCAATCTTAACAATAAGGAAACACTATTCACATATCCAAACTAATTTAAGAAACAGTAAAAATAATTAAAAATAATGTTCTTTATTTTGATTTTTTTTGTAAGTTTATAATATTCTTAATAAAAAACAGTTTTTTTATTTAAAAAAACAATATCAGTAATAAGTTTTCCATTTCATCGGTCACTCTGAAAATCGAGTTGAAAATTAGAAAATTATATTTATTAAACGTGCACATTTTCTTATTATCGACGTGAAGAATTGCAGTTTATACACGATATACTTTAAAACTTTTTTTTATTGTGTATTGGTTGGTTAGTGGACAATCCACTTTATCTTGCGATGTCAATTCTTTAACTTCACCGCTGTCAATGTTTATTTTTACTCTTTTCCACGAGGTAGAAGAGTGCTTATAAATTCCACGAAGAATCACTTTTCCGCTTGATACCTGTCTTTCCAACAATGCATAGACTTCGCCATTGGGTGTTGACAACACAATTTGTTCTTCTGTTGGCATAGGCCTAGAGTGAGAATTTTGGCCTTTCAATAGAATTGGTTTATCCGCGGGAAACACGTATCTTCGAAGTTCAAATATCCGGTTCGGATTCTTATAGGGAATAAGTCGAACAAATTTAAGTTCTTCAAATCTATATCCAACTATGCGAGGAAAAGTCCTACTGAGACGAGGAGAGTTGGACCTGAGAGGAAGAGGTGTCTCAGTAGGTGGTGGAGCCTCGACAGAAGAATGCGGTCTGCCAGGAGGAGATCTGGACCTGATACGAAGAGTAAGCTCAGTAGATGGAGGAGACCCGGCAGTATAATTAGTTCTGGCAGCAGGAGACCTAGACCTGGCATGAAGAGTCGGCTTGGCAGATGGAGGAGACCAGTCAGAAGAACAGTGTATCTCAGATTGTCTCCCATGAGAAACACCAGAATTAGGGTTAGAATTAGGAGAACAATTGGACTGTGAACTCAATTCTGCAAAAAGAGATATTTTTTTTGAGTACGCAATCATATGATGGCATGTGATGGAATGTTAATGTGGTTTTAATTAAGGAACTGGATTCGATGACCATTTATTAATTCTCCTCGCAAAACTTTCTTGGCCACTGATATCTTTTTAAAAATATATATTCTCATAGAAAATTTCATTGCACATTTTGTCTTTGAAAAAACATTTTATCTTTCGCATCAAAAATTTTCTATTTTGAAAAATCTTTGCATAGGTATAAATACGTTTTTTAAGGAGAATTTATAACGGATTTTTATGTTTTTTTTTCAGAAACCAACAGAATACTGCGAATTCATGATAAGATGTCATAAATCAAACCAAAAAGTTAGGTAATCCATAATTTTATTAAAATATAGGAAAGAGGGAGATTTTTCACGAGGATAGATCAATATTTAAGAAATAAATTCTTTCAAGTAAAATAATGTAGATGGAACATTAACTGCAATATGTAAAAATTTATATTTCTAAGATTGGACATATAATATTTCACGTTAAAAAACTTGTTTAAACAACAGTTGCTCAGGACAATGAGGGCCATCTTTGCGCAAAATCGGTTTTGACCTTTAGATCAATTTTCAAAACTATTTGATAGTCACATTGATTTTTTGAAATAAGAGCCCTTGTTTTTGAGTTAGAGTCAATTTTCACAAAGTTCAATAAAGATTAAATCGAGGTCAAATTTTTAAAATCATACAGAACATATTTTATTTTTTTATTTTTTTAACCAGTTTGAGCAACACAAAGCTGGGTTCTTGATCACCTTGACCTTGAGGCCAACTTTGACCTTCGAGTGACCTTTCAATTTGACCTAGACCTTTATTTGGCCTCGTAAAAAATGACTTTAACTATCATTTCGGACGTAGAATTTCCCGCTCTTTCAGAATCTAATGTCAAAAATAGGGATTTTAGTTTAAGTCCTTTTTTTATTTGAAGAGAAAGTTTTCAGATATAGGGTTTGATTTGAAAATCAACTTTTGCATTTTTGAAGAACCCAATAGCCCAAAATTCTTGGGTAGTTGATTTTTTTAATTCTTTCAAGTTTTCTAGTGGAGGTGCTGGCGGGCAGCAATCATACTAAGTACAATATGAAAAAATTTAAATTCCTAGCTAAAAAAAAAATACTTTCTAACTAAATGCTGGGATTTTCTACCAAATGGTTAAATTTGAAGCTTATGCCTGATAAATTTAAACCAGAAATGCAATGGCGAAATTTTTAGGTGAAAACGAAACTTTTTAATGTTCTTAACAAACAAAAACAACAAAGAAGTTGATTTAAAAATAAATATGAACCATAAAAATATGGATATTTAACAAAGTAGTTCAACTTTTAACCAACTAGTTACATTTACAGAATAAAAAAATTAATTTGCCATAAAAAAAGAAAGAAAAACTAATTTCCAAAAAAAAGATTTTTTTAATTAACTAGGAATCAGGAAACAGGAATTTCCAACAACGAATTGTCAATTTTAGACAAAACTGTTTAAATTTAAAGCTAAGAGAACAAATTATGTACAAAGTTCTTAATTTCGAATCCGAAAATATGATTTGAGAAAAATAATAATAATATTAATCATAATACTTTGCATTTTTATTTCAAGAGGATGAATTTTTAACAAATGAGATTAGTTTTTAACCAAAAAAGTAACAAAATGCAGAAAAATTTCAACTATAGAAGATTAACTTTTTAAATGATAAATAACAGTTTTGTACCAAGAATGGAAGTTACATTGTTATTAAAAAAATTAATGTGCAGAATTCCTAAAAATAAAACCAGGAGAGTCAAAAGGGAAACCTGTTATAAACATAGTTTCAGGTATGGTTGCGATGATTCGTGATTATTTTTTATAAATGCATTTTTATTGTGCCTTCTCATTTTTCTATCCCCCTTTCTTATTTTTGTGAGGAAAAGAATTTTGTTTTTTTTTCTTTTTTAGGAAAAAAATTTAATCCTTTTTCAAATTTCAATAAGAGTATATAATGGTGGTTGTATAAATGTTGTCGTTGGATTACTAGTTTTATTTCCAGAAATTCTGCATATTACATTGTTTATTGAAAGTTAAATAAAACAGTAACATTGTTAGTTAAAAACCAGAATTCCTAAAAAACGCATTTCTCACAAAATCATTAAAATTTGAAGAAAAGAGATTAATTTTCAACTAACCTGACGAACCTTAAAAAATGAATTTTGAGAAAAAGATAACATTCGAAAGCATGATTTATTAAGCAGAATATTAATTCTCTAAACATAGTATACTTAAAGAGGACACAAAGCATATCTTTATTAAAAACAGATAAAAAAAAGATTTCTCTAAAATGTATCATAAGGCAACGCACTGAATGTTATTTAACTTCGTAACGGTAATTGCAGTTACACTCCCCCCCCCCTTGAGCCTTGTAACAAAAAATAGTTTTTAGAATGACCCTTCCCCAAGTCAAGTTGGCAACGCAAATTCTGATTTTTCTAAAGCTTAAAAAAATTTACTCAAGAATGTAGATGTATTATATTATTATATTCACCAATAAAATTCAGGATAACGGCCAAAGATAGCATCAGATTACAGAAAATCTGCATCCTTTATGATTAGAGGACAAACTGATTATTATATTAATAAATAATTAAATTAACAAATGTAACTGAGGAATAGCATACTTCTTTATTAGCTTATATAATCTACACTGTAGTCGCACATCTCTTATATTCAAGGCGCCACGTTCGTTCTTTCGAGATATTTACATTTGATAAGAATTAGTTAAGGACGCAAAAATTGGATTAAAAACTTAATTAAAATTGAGGTCACCATTTACGTAATCTTTTTCCATTTAAGAAAAGCTGGTTTTTG
Organism: Druon quercuslanigerum; assembly: GCA_010014905.2. NCBI lineage: Eukaryota > Metazoa > Arthropoda > Insecta > Hymenoptera > Cynipidae > Druon > Druon quercuslanigerum. The sequence goes on from JAAAKG020196993.1 coordinate 10,294, forward strand.
CATGGCAAATTTATATTTTTTCATGAATAAAAATACGACCTTATCAAAATAGTTATATTTTCAACCTAAAAATATGCTTTTCCAAACCGTTAAATCTTTCAATAAACAGATAATGTTTTAAGCCAAAAATATAATTTTTTTAGAAGAAAATTTAAAGGTGTCTTTTAAACAATGAAAGTCGGATTGTGAGCTCTTGTTGAAAATTCCTTTTTTTCTATCTGATTTACAATAAAAATCTGTTATGACTATAGAATCAATAATTACATGTTAAGTTGAGAATCCGTATATTTATGTTGAAAAAGGATCTACTTAGTTGAAATATAAACTTAAATTTTTTATGGTTGAACATTCATTTATCATTGTAAGTACCAGACAAAAATTAAACCATCATTATTATAGTTAAAAGAAAAGAATTGTTACGAGGAGTATCTGCGTCTAATGACTCTGTTAACGATTCTCCTAGCTCAGGAATCGCAGTTAGAGTTAGAACGCAAAATAAATTAAAATCTAGGCCGAATTAAATAGAGACATCTTTCAGATCCTATCGCGAACCTTTCTGCTCTTTTCCCAAATCTGAATCGAGCCCCTTACCAGAAATGTGAAAGGCGCGAATTCTTCATCGAAGAATGATAAGATGTGAAGACGATAATGAGTATCTTCCATCAGCTATTTACCGAAAGCAGCCTATTTCCACCAAAAAATCGTTAAGCGAAAAAGAGCTCTTACCTGTCGAAATGGTTGTCGACGTCGATCCAGCCTCTCTGGCCCCACCTTCTTCTGAGACAAAGGAGGATAGTGTGCTTGACGAGAATCTTGATAATGCTGGGACCACTCTTTAAACTGCGGAAGACAGTTCGATTAAAATTTCACTGCCGGAAGGAATTCCATTCGACACTTAATAATTATATTCAGATATTAGTTTTAAGGCGGAATTAGAAGAGATTCAATCCAAGCCTACGAATAAGACACTTAAAAGTTCGCGCCAACCAATTATAGAGAGCCGAAGAACTCAAAATTTCTCAAATCTTTATTCTAAATAGCGGACAATACACATCGTGCCCGCAGCCGCTTCAGATTCTGTCGAAAACGAATAATCCTCGACTAACTTTCAACCTCATATATTGTTTTAAAGAAATTCTAAGGGGGTACAGCCAGAAGGAGTCAGACTAGGATTCGAATCCGGATATTACCTTCGACTCTCTGACGATGACGCTAGACAATATCGCGCATTTTGTTTCCGCCGTTTTTTGAGCTCATGAAGCCAATAGGTAGATCTTGGTTATATTAGCGAACTCACTTTGAAGTAACAGCGCGTTAGGAGAGGATTACTCATAGTGTCGCAATACGGAGAAAAACAAATTTTAGTCTAGATTTTAATGATCGATTCTTTAACTTACCGCGAATTTCATCGCTGTGTTGTAGGTGGGCACAATGGATTTCGTAAAATATATCGTCAAATACTCCAACATTTCTTTTTTAAATTATTAATCATTGTCCTGTTTGCCTTCAATATCCGTACTCAGATTGAGAACTAGTACTCTATTAACGAGACACCTTTTCCTTAAATAGTGAATTTCTCTCTAAATTAAATATCGCCATAAACTAAACTCAAATGGTCTCCTCCTGGGAAGGACGTATGAACGGGACTTAATCCGATCAGTTTCCAATGAGTGTCGAAAACGTCTTCGTGGTTGTCCTATACTTGGACCAGCCTTTCTCGACTGGGAACCTCACGGAAACCGATTACCAATTTTCCGGAGTACGTGGACTTCATTTCAATTTTAGCAAGCTCAGCCACAATATCAAATTTGTTGACGTGGTTCTCCAGACCATACGCTGTAATTTAAGCACTAGCTATCTTAATTCGGCTGTCTCAACTAGAGCAAAAACACGTTTGGCGGGTGAGTAATATAAATACCGTGACTTTTACGTATTGTGGAAGCGGATCCCGTAAAAAAGGAAAAATTGTATTCAACCAGTAGCTAACTAATGTATTACTAGGTAAATAAACATCGTTTCATCAGAATTTACCTTGTCACAACCAATTACAAAGAAGAAAGCAAGATGTGCTTCAACTCTTCGGGCGAGGCAAGTTTCCAAAACTTTTGATCTCATTCTGACTCGAGAGATCAAGAGCGAAATATTTTTCAAACTTACGAGAGTAAATTTTATTTGATATATTACCACCGCGAACTCTAATCGCACGGATGTGGCAACTGATTATTTTAAAAATCTATTTTTGGGTCACTAATAGCTTTTTTAGTTTCAAATACAATATTTCATTTAAAGATCATCTTTTCTTGATTTAAAATTCGTTTATTTGGTTAAGGATTAATCTATTTTTCTAAAAATTCATTTTTGACCATCAATGCATTCCATTGAGAACTCTTTTTTTTGCCACTAAAATTATCTTTTATGGTAGAGAAGTCATCTTTTTTATTCAGAAACATCAAAAGTGTGTTCAATAATTTTTTTTATGGTGAAATTTTGATCTTTATTATTTGAAAACTCGACATTCGGTTAAAAATGAAGATATTCGTTAAAAAAATCCAGTGAATTTATCAAAAATTGATTGCTATTAAAAAAATTAAAATATTTCGTGTAACTTACTTTTTTGGTAAAAAATAAACTCTTTTTTTTTTAAATTTCAATCATAAAAAATTGGTCTTTTTGGCTTAAAGTAAAACTATTTGGTTTAAAGTTAAACTGTTTTGTTAAAAATTTGTTTCTTTTGCTTGGAAAATTAAAAATGTAGTTGATAATGCCAATGTTTGGTTAAAAATTAGTTTTGCCTTTTTTATAAACTGTTATGCAACACGTACTTAGAAGCAAAATGTTTTATATCAGAAATACCTACAAATCTGTTTAACACTACGTTTTGATAAAGCGCAAGTGCTTATAAAATATGTATAATGAAATAACGATGAGGAACAAAATTTTTCATTTATTTTGTAATATACGAATAAGCAGCCTCGGCCCGAGGTACAGAAATTGATAACACATTCATTGAATATAATATCAAAAAGTTTGAATTTGTATACAGTTGAAGAAAGCTTGACACAAGCTAAGTGTCCAATATAATCAAGAAAAATTATTCTTTGTTCAGAAAATTTTTTCACGGTCATAGAAATAAAAAAATTCCAGCATTTAAAAAAAAATCAGGTCTGGCAGGAGAAGACCTAGACTTTATGCGAAAAAAAGGCTATGCAGGTGCAAGTAACGTGTCAGAAGAATGAGATTTGTCACTTTTGATAATAAAACTTTTTAAATTTAAGCTTGGAAAAATTTTAATTTCGAATTCTTTAATTTAACTGATTATCGGTTCAAACTTTTAAAATATATAGCTTTAACCACTTATAATGTTTGTGCTTAAAATCAGGTTCATGGAAAACACGATTTCTATAATTTAAGGAATTGAAATATTATTTACCTATTATATACCTATAAATCATTTTTCTTAACCATATTTTATGTAATTCAACATTTCACTCTATCGCTTTTTACAAATTTTTTGTGGTGCTTCTTCCTTTGTTAATAGTTTTGCTTCCCGCATGTCAGGTGTATTGTTTATTTGATTTTCGTAGAAGCTTTTTTTCCTATCGTATATTTCTGTTTCTATATAAGGAAAGTTTAGTTTTCTATGGAGATCACCCTCTCACAGTGCTCTGCTAGTAAATTTGCTTTATCATTATAGTAGGCGTATAATTTTTCTTTTTCTTTGTTAAACATTTTGACATTTTCCATAAGCTATTATCTTTAATTTTTAGATTTTGTCACTATTAACCATCACTACTAATTCTCTGATGGATTTTTCGTAAAGCATTTATGGCCTTTATAAGTATTTTGATATATTGTGGTGCATGACATTAGGGTATGGTGTTCCAAACGGTGTCTCTAGGATACCAGGTCGCCTCCTAGAGTAGTGAGACCTTACTCCCGTATGCTGGGCTCTGCGGGGGTGGACTTCTATTTCCCTAGCTACTCGTGGGAACACCATGAAGAATATAGAAAAAAACCAAGATAGGAGTGTTTATGAGGAGTTGGGTGGTCCATTGTACGTGACAGAGGAAACGGAGAAATCCAAATATAAGAGGGATGTAGCGGATATGGAAGTGACGCTCATGGAGCAGCATCATCTCCCAATAGAGCTACAAAAGAAATTAAAGGAAATGCGGAACTATAGCAGCACAGAGGCAAATATGTGGCTTCCAATTAGGGAAGGCCTAAAAGAGGCGGAGAGATTAGTGGATAGACTCCACGATCGCTCAATTACGAGCGAGGGCCTCTACAGTGATCTCATCGAGAACGTCGGAAGAACGGGTACAATGAGTGCTATATCCAGAAAGGAGAAGGTCAAGGCTGGAAAGAGTACTAGCCAAAATTCAACTTAGACTAAAGATGCCGTGGTGGCTCCCACTTCCGACGATAGGTAGCGAGAGAGGGAGGCCACCCTGAGTCTAGCAGAAGCGAGCTTTTCCAAGCCTAGGACGAAGAAGCAGAAGACTCGCGAGGTGACGGCAGTAATCTCGACCCCGAGGAAGAAAACAGAAAAGGAGGAACCTGCTTCCGGTGATACCCGGAAGGGGAAGAAGATACAGAGTCGAGCACGACCCGAGGCGGTTCTTATCAAACCGGCCGAGGGTCTGAGCTACGCGCAGGTCCTCAGGGATCTTAAGCAGAAGCTAAAACTCAAGGGAGTCAGGCAAACTAGAAACGGAGCTAGGAGCTGTTGGCGTACGAGGTAGTGTGCGTGAGCTCATCCCCCTTATCGAGGTCGAGGTCCTGGATCTCGACCCAACCACTGAAGCAGAGGAGGTCGAGGCGGCCGCGAGAAGCCACTTCGGCAAGAAATATGCTGGAGAAATTAAGGTCAGCCTCACGAAAAGACTCTTCAGATGTAATCTGAAGACTTTCGTGGAGCTGGCAGAAGAGGATGGTCAGGTGGACACCTGAAGGTAGGCTGGGTGTCCTGTCGAGTGCGCAAGAAGATAAAGAAGACACTTTGCTAGCGCTACCTAGGCTTCGGTCATATTGCAGCTACTTGCGATGGCCGAGACCGTCATAGGGCCTGTTGGAGATGCGGCAAAGAGGGACATAAAGCTGCAACATGCGAAAGCACACCGTAGTGCTACCTCTGCGCCGTAAAGGAGGGAAAGCCCTGGACAGACTATCAGGACGATGCGGTGCTTGGCGTATAGGAAGACAGCCTCGTTGAAGAATCCTTCCGGATGCACCAGCTAATAACGTAGCTAGGCAGGTCCGATAACAAGTCTAGACCTGCAGAAGGAGCCCAAGTTCAGACAAAAGAGAAGAGTCAAGGCACGGCTAAAGAACGGCATTATAGTGATCAATTGAGATCTTTGCCGATATTTATATAGACGAAGAACTCTGTAGTGATGCTATAAATATCCCGACACTACTTTTTCACAAGCCCTCGTAAAAAATATATATTGTGGTAAGGGTTTATGTTTGTAACGGGCCTCCGTTTTGGGTGTCGAGAGGGCTATGCCTTTTTCAATAATACCGAGATGATCGTCAACGCAAGTATCTACTTGAATTTTATCGTTAGTTTTTGGTTCCAACGTAAGCTCTTTATTTACAATTTTCCTAAACTTGTGCCAGTCAGCCTTCTTATAATTTATGAAAGTTCAAATTTCAAACCTGGCTTCTTGTCTAACATAATTTGGACCGGATTATGATCTAAGGACAGCTTATCAATAACTGTGAAATGTATATCATCGTCTAAATGTTTTGCAAGGCTAATATCAACGACGCTTGGTTTCGCATTGGAATATGGATATAGCGTCAAATTTTCTGTTATTAAGATTTTTAACATAATTCTACTAGCAAAGTCTTGGCATATTTTCTCGTTTGCGTTTCCCCAAAAACATTCCCATGCCATATTTTTGGCATTTAAATCGCCATAAATTAAGACTTTTTTACCCAGTTTAAAAATTAAATTTCAATCCCCTGTATCTAGTTTCTTTTGCGGTGGGTTATATGCCGACACAATTACTAAGTTGTCCATCATTTTAATTGCAACTTCCTCAATATTGTTTGCGTTTATATCTAACTCACAGAATCTTATTGAATTTTTAATTAAGATGAGGACTCCTTGCCCCACTTTACCATTTGGCCTATCATAACGGATTTTATTATAGCCCGGCACATATATATTTGCACTGGGGATTAATTTAGTCTTATTTGCGAGCATAATATCTACTTTATGGTCCCTGAAGAAACCTAATCACTGCAATTTTAAATAATACTAGAGAATACCTCTATCCTTTCCAGGTCATTTTCGCAAAAATCCGAATTTAGTTATTGGCTCCGCTGCTGTGGATCACCTTGTTCCTGTCTTTCTCTTCCAATGTGCTTGGCTGCTCCAATGGTTGTAAGTACCTCACCTTTCTGTCCATCCCATATGTGCTTAGCTGCTCCATTCGTTGTTAGCACCTCGCCCCTCTGTAAATCCCATATGTGCTTGCATGCTCCTTTTTTTGTAAGCACCTTTAGGGTCGCTGTTTTTAAAAGAATCCACCAGTTTGAAGTGCTTGATATATGGTTTACATTTTAAGTAGTTTGCTGGGTGTGCTCCTATATAGTTGGCACACTGCACTGGTTCTTCGTGAGTTTTTGTGCATATGCTAGTGAGACGATCACCAATACATTTTACACACTTTGGTGGATTTTTACAATAAGGCGTTCCATTACCGAACTTCTGGCATCTTCTACACTGCGTGGCACGTATTGTGTTTTTAAAGGTTTCCCAATATATTCTGACTGAGCATGGATATCTGATGTTTCTCACTTTTTGCATGTCCGCATCTGGCCTGAAGACCACCAAAAAATTCGGGTGATATACTTTGTTACTTTTTACTTCACCACTCTTCTGGTCCTTTTTGCGACTCTTTAACAGCGCCATTTAAGAAGCAAATTTTTGTTTTACTGTCCTTTAACTTTTACTTTTTTGGTTACCGTACTATCCTTAAGTTCCTTAATGGTCCTCGCATAGTCTGTAATCGCTTGTGTGATAATAATAGGTTGTATGTTTACTTTTTAAGCTGTCGAGCCATTCTCGACGACGGTACTTTCAACGGCACTTTCCTCGTCCATGTCTGCGCTGTCATCATTTTTGTGTTAAAGGTTTTCCGTCTCATCTTCCGACAGTGCTTCAAACCGATTTGAGGTAGAAACTGGATCTCCGGATTTTTTTGATCTTTTATTGCTCCACACCATCACTAATCGTCACTACACTGCACTGTAGCAATTTGCCCGTTTGCGATCGGATGCACGCCACACACCTTCATCCGAAACACCACGCCCGGACGGCGAGACACACACCTTGGCCTCCTCGTTTCACGAAACTTGGTAATATCTAAGCACTGCAAAACCTCTTTAAGCTTTATTCCCTTAAAAATCAATTCTGATAATTGTCATCATTGAATCAATTCATTAATTATAATCTAATCAACTGACGTTCTGGACCAGTGCTCTCCCTTTAATAGCGGACACCGTGTGAGTTTTGCTTGGGCGTCGCGCAGAGAGTGTAGAAAGTCGGTAGGGGGTTATGCGCGCGTTTAGTTTCCCTGGCGCTCTACTCAACCTGTCTCCTCGCTGACGTCACTTCTCTCTACGTCTCTCTTACACTAAGATATAATAGTCAGTTGATGCAATTTAAAGATAGTGACCTACTGAAAGAAAAAACGGCGCCTGCAAGAGTATTTTTTATCTACCAATAAAAGATTCTCGCTCTATGCGAGCCGCGTATAGTACCTTAAATCTATAGAGCTATTTTAAATTTGCATAAACAAATTAAATTTTAAAACAAAGATCTGAATCTTAAAAATGATGAATTATTAACAAATACTTCAACTACTTTAGCTACGTCATTTATTTAAATATTGTGATAAAATAATTAATTCTTTAACCAATTGTGTGACCCTTAAAAAATGATAATATTTCTATGAAGAATTTTAAATATAAACATAAATTTTTAATTATTTACATCAATTTTCAACAAACTGTTTCAATGTTTAAGCTAAAAGCTCGAATTATTTTTGAAACAGGTAACTTTTCAGCACGAAAATATTATTTCTCAATAAAAAAGTTAATTTTCTACCAAAAAAAAACATAAATTTGTTACAAAGTACTTTAATTTCCAACAAAACGTTTTAAATGCTAAAGCTGAAAGTTAAAATTATTTGTAAACCGGATGAATTTTTAATATGAAAATATTATTTAAAATAAAAAGTTAACCTTTGATCAAAGAACACAATTTTCTTAAAAATACATTAATTTTCGAAAAATCTATTAAATTTTCGAGCAAAAAAGCTGATGAATTTCCAGTCCGAAAATATAATGTTTTATCATAAAAGTGAATTTTCTTCAAATATTTCAATTTTCAACTTTTGTCTACAATGACGAGTCGTAAAAGAAAAATTTTTTAACAAAGGATTTCAACCGAAAAAATGAAAAAATACGAATTTTTCAACTACAGTTGTATTTTTATTCCAAGATAAAATAAAAAGTTTAGACGCGCCTTGAGCGCGCACCTGTTGGTTCTAGCGATACGCGCTTAGTCATTACAAACACCTCAAGTTTTTTTTAGTGGGCTTCTAAAATTAAAGGTCCTTTGGATTTAGCAAACACATTCTTATAACGTATGTCTCGAGAAAAGAAAGGTAAAAGAAAATTTTAAGATCTAATTTAAAAAAATTTAAGTTTTTATGCTAATCATGTTAGCCTTTTAAAAAGACAAGTTTTTAATTCTTTTAAAGAAAAAACATTTGCATCTTATGCCAAACTAAACAGGCGAACAAATACGAATTTAAAATAAAATACTGGAATTTCCAAACGTTATAAAGCATTAAAGAATGATTTTTTAATCAAGTATTTCATCCCAAAAGATGATTTTTTAACCCGAAAGGTTAATTTTCTAACATAGAATAGTTAAACTTTTAACCAAGGAGATAAATTTCTAAACGAAATATATGACTTTTTAAGAAAATAATTGCAATTTTAACAAAATAATAAAATCTTCAACCGAATAGAAGAATTAATAACCAAACAAGATCAGTTCTAAACAAAAATGAGAATAGTAGGTTTTCGAACTAAAAGTAATTGATTTTTCTTGTTGCTTTCTATCGGTTTAGTTCACATTTAAGCAAAAAACGAGAAAGAGAGCAGAAAGGGTATGTTTCTTAGAAACAGAGGAAAACCAGAATTCTTTTAAATTTATCATCAGGATACATTCTGTAAGTTGTAAATGCAATTTTTTTGAACGGCTTTTCAGATTAAAAAAATTCCGATTTACGTAAATCTTAAAAAGAAATTACGTAAAATTATAGATATATTATTATATTTACCAACTGAATTCAGGATAACTGCCAAGGACAAGACCAGAGTACACAACATCTGCATATTTTTTGATAAGAGCAAAAACTGATTGATATATTAAGAAATAATTTAATTAACAATGACATTGATGAATATTCTACTGCGAAATTTGATTATGTAATGTACACTGTACTTGTTATCTCTTAGATGCTATTTATATTTGATAAGAGAGACTTTTAGCAAGTTTTTTTGAAAATTCAGCTACATGCTAGAAAACTTAGTGACTTTGTCAACAATTTAATTATTATTTAAAAAATTTAAATATTTAGCTATATCCACCTTTTAGGGACAAAAATAAACTTTTTTGTTGAAAATTCTACTGTCTCTAAAAAACTTGGACTTTAAAGTTCAACCATCTGGTTGTTGATACAACTATCAGGTAATCAATTATTATTTTTGTATTACCGTATAGTGCAATCGTTGACCGGTAAAATTCCAGGTAATCAAGAATGGGAATAAAACAAACTTAAAATAATAGAAGAGAGTGAGCTGTAGCAGAATCGGTATGGTTGTCTTACCTCATCCTATCCAGATGCTCAGACGAAGTCCACTTCTAGTACGATTTTTCGGTTGGTTTTCAGCTTATTGAGAATACGAATGAAACTAACGGTAAAATAAATCTTGAGTCTTCCTATAACTATTTCAGGTGGGTTGCCACTTTTTATCTTGTCCGAAATATCGGGCAACCCTCTTCAAAATTAAACAATGGCCACTGTAAGTAAGCGTTCAACAGTTTTCCCTGCATTTATCGAGTAAAAATTTATGACATAGCTAGAGACCCCAGGAGACATAAAAACCCTTCAGGAATTCACCTTTATATTTCATTTTAGTAGAAGATATGTTAGATAGAAGAATAATAAAAATAGTTATTTTATTTGCAAACACCTTCGCCGATTTCAATGAAAAAAATATTAGCAGCGTAGTCTCCAGAAAAAATAATACAAATTTCCTACAAAAGATCATTCTAAAAAAATTTTCTTTAGATTTCTAAACATACTATGAAAAACATTAATAGACAAACGTTGCTCACCTAAAAAGAGCTACGAATCTAAAAATAATACTTTTTCGATAGGACGCGTTCTTATTGTTTTTATAAAAAAATATTGAAGATAAAAAATTGAATTTTTTGAGGAACGACAAAAAGTTCGACAGATTTTTGGAACAAAGTTCCCTATGCCGGGTTGCTGGTGCTGGGCGTTGGGGCTAGCCAGTGAAAATGAAATGTCATGGAAAAAAGCGTCATGCGGCGCACTATAGTGTACGTGCTATAGTGTTCACGCGACTCATCGGCGTCGCCCCACTGGCTCACTCTCTCTCTCTCTCTCTCCCCGAGAAAGAGAGGGGGGGAGAGAAAGAGAGAGAGATAGAGAGAGAGACTAGCCGAAATATAAGATAAATGAAATAGAGTTATTGCTTTACCTTAATAATCATTACGCTTACTTTAATATTGACCAAAACATAAAATTTTAAATAGCGGTTAGCTATTGTTGTTGATATTGCTATTGCTATTTCTAATACTATTACCATTGATATTCATATTGATAATGCGATTACTATTACTATTGATATTGCTATTGTTATTGCTATTGTTATTGCTATCGCTATTAATATTGCTATTACTATTGCTATTGATATTGATATTGATATTGATATTGCTATTGCTATTTCTAATGCTATTATCATTGCTATTCATATTGATAATGTTATTACTATTACTATAGATATTGCTATTCCCGTGTGGGGTTGCTGGACCTCCATCGGGCGCCTCCCCAGGTTGCGGATAGGGGAACGCCTCCCAGACATGGGTGGTACCGGGGAAATGAAATACTCGGTGCGGACAAAAACTAGCTGGGTGAAGGATACACTGAGAAAAAAAACCATGATTGTTCCCGGCTGCGGCCCACTGGGAGTGCTCCGAACCACGTCTGCCTGACCCGCTGACGTGGCGAAGGGCCTATGTGTGCTTGCACTGCCGATGTGTCAGCCGCAGTATGGGATTAGAAGCCAGCCCCTTCGGGCCTTGATCAGGGAGTGCGTGGTGGCTGCAGAGATCGGAATCTGCGGTGCTCCGGGCGAGTTCCAGTCCGTCCGTGCTTTCCGGGACTGGTTAAACGAAGGCTGGGCCCCAGGGAACTGGGATAGGACTCAGGTCCGAGGGTATACCCGCTCCCAGCTATTTCGGCCCGCCCCTCCACGCACGATGCGCTGGCTAATTTTTGCATGGCATCCACATCTAACATTAAAAGTACAGAAGAAAAAAACAAAGAAGAAGCAAGTCGGTCACCGGAAGCAAAAATTGAACAGGTGTTGACGGAAATAAGAGCCTTATTGGCAATCATGGCCCAAGCTGCAGAGAAGCAAAAGAATGTCAACACGGACATCAAATATGGTATCCCAAAGTTGATAGAGGCCATAGAAGTTATCCAACAAGAGAGAAAGACAAAAAAAAGCGCACCAGGTAGCATGCTTAGCACAGCAAGGCATCAGACGCAGCGGAGTCACAGCACACCTAGGCGCACGACGGCGAAACGAACGGCATCTAGTCCAGCGGAAAACGAGAGTGTTAATCCGACAGACAAAAGAATAAAAGATGTGGCGTCACCTCCGATGTGGACGGAAGTGGCAAGACGAAAAAAGAAAATGGGCAAGGTAGAAAAAGATATACATGCTGAGCGGCATGCATATAAGAAAGAACGAATAAGAGAGAAGCCCAGGAAAGCAAAAACAGAAGCTATTATTATCAAGCCAGCGGAAGGGAAAACTTATGCACAGGTCTTAGGGGTAATCCGGGGAAATGTTAAACCAGAGAACACTAACACAGTGATAAAGGCTATCCGACATACGAGAGCGGGATTTGTCCTTCTTGAGTTAGACAAGAATTCTAAAAATCCTAAGGACTTCACAGAGGCCCTCAAAAGCGCGCTGGGAGATTGGGGCACAGTGGTCAATAAGCTGCCGCGGACTTCTCTAGAGATTAGAGACTTGGACGTCTACACAACAGAGGAAGAAGTTAGACAGGCATTGGTACGAGACATCCAAGAGCCCACAGGAGAGCTCAGGGTTAACTTGACAAAGTTCAATAGTAGAGGGCAGATAATGGCGATAGCAGAAGTAGACGAGAAGGCAGCTCAACATCTACTTGAAACTGCACGTATTAAGATAGGATGGATCAACTGCCGTGTGAGGAGAAGGACCACAGTCACACGTTGCTTTAGGTGTCTGGGCTATGGACATCAGGCTCGGGAATGCAAAGGACCCGACAGGAAGGACCAATGCTATAAATGCGGCGAGACTGGTCACAAAGGCGCTACGTGCGAAACTAATGCACAATGCGTCCTATGCACAGACCTCAATTTAGACTTAGGTCAATGCGGTCACATTCCTGGCTCAGCTAAGTGCCAGGCATTTAGAGAGGCACTTGACCGAGCCAGAAGTAATGAGATACGATGATCAGCATTCTTCAAGGGAATATGCATAGAAGCAGGACACCCGACGACCTTTTGACTCATATCACATATGAGAAGAAAACCGATCTGCTGTTGCTTTGTGAACAGTACAAAGATAAGGATGTATTGACGTGGTTTGCTGACAGTACAGGCACTGCTGCTATCTGGGCATTAAGCAGAGAAAAAGTGCCACTTGAGAAACATGGTGCCGGAGAAGGCTTTGTCTGGATTAAGAGCAAAGGGATCACATACGTGAGCTGCTACCTCACGCCCAACGAGGGTATCTAGGATTTCAAGGAAAAATTGGATTCTCTGGAAGATGCTATCCAGGAAAATCAAGGAAAAATCATAGTGGCCGGTGATTTCAATGCTAGGGCAGTAGAATGGGGAATGCCTAAATCAGAGTCGCGGGGAAAGCGTATAATCGATATGGCATCAAGACGAGGGCTTTTAGTCATGAATGTTGGAAATACAACAACCTTCAGACGGGTCGAAAACGTTGGAACGATTCCCGATATAACCCTAGCTACAGAAGGAATAGCCCCTTATATAGAGGGATGGAATGTACTGGAGGACTACACTGGTAGTGACCACCAGTACATATTATTTAATATAAAAGGGAGCCCAACGAGTAGACTACACCGCAGTAAATCTAAAAAGTGGAATGTGGCAAAACTGGACGCAGAGAAATTATCCCTCACGATAGCCAGAGGGCAAGAAAGACTTCTGGAAAGAGCGACCATGGATGCGGAACAAATAGTGGAAGCTACCATGCAGCTCATACACCAGGCCTGTGACGCCTCGATGCCTCGCAAGAAGGAGCATGGGAAT